>CM031868.1:3903498-3960560 GCA_018697195.1 Certhia americana | reverse complement strand
ATAGATAGATAGATAGATAGATAGATAGATAGATAGATAGATAGATAGATAGATAGATAGATAGATAGATAGATTTCAGAAGGATATCTTTTGGTAGGATCCTTCATGTTTCCAGTTTGGTATTGGAGTAGGGCAATCCATGATGAGGTAATTCATTCTTTTATTCTCTTAAGGAAAACTGGAGAACTGTGTACCTTGATTTATCATCATGGTGCTGCTCTGTCTCCCTTATCTGTTGTTCAGAATTCAATAGATAAAGCTGTATATAATGGTTACTGCCCAGATTGACTTATTTCCTGGCTGAACCAGAGAAGATTGGCTCTCTGCTAAATCCCACTTTCAACTGGCTGATGTTTTGGAGAGCACAAAGCAGCCAGTGGGTGCCACATAGATCATGGTAAGAGCAGAAATCTAGCTCTGGGGAAAAGAAACTGTGTCTGCTGGGAGCCAAATGTGATCTTGGGCACAGGCTGCATTCCATTGTTTGCTTGTGATCACAGTGGAATTGTGCCATGGAAGAGATTTAATTTCCAGTTGATATTTCTGTATGAAAAAAGTGTGGGTGTTTGAACATTCTAGGAAAAGTGAGCCACCCTCACAGGGTATGTTTACCCAATCTTCTAAAACGTTCACTTCCTCTGACATTCTTATTTATCTTGGCATATATATACTAAGTCAAGCTGTTTCCCCTTTCCTGAGCTCAGTGTTTTTGAAGGAAGCTGATTCAGCCTTGCTAAAGAATTCCAGAACCCTTGAGAGGAGGACCTGGCCAAGGAGAACGATGTCATCTTGCAAGAATGTCCTCCCAGATTTTCTGCTTCTTGTAGCAAACTAAACAAAATCTCAGCTCAGAAGGACCATGTGATGCCAGTGCTGCAGGTCTGATCCCATTCTGGATAATATGATTACAGCAAGTTTAAAGGTTAACCTGTGTGCTGTAAATATATCATCCTATTATATGAATTTTCTTATCCTAAACCTGTCTAGAAAGGATGAAACAGCATTTCTTAAGCACTTCACAAGGCCTGTCATTATAGTGTAGGTTTCTTAGCAGTCTTGAAAGCATTTGAATTACTGTATAATGATATTCTGTCATCTCTTAGCAAGGCTCACACTCTAAACACTTTTACACACAATAGAAATTAAAATGGAATTGAGTAAATGCTGTCTCTCTGATTCACAGGCTGTGTAGTGATTGTCTGGGTGCTCTGGATTAAATTTAGGCTCATATCTAATAGAGCTGGGTTACTTGGAGTAAATTGTAAAATGTGAAATAGTAGGTCAGATATGGAAAATCAAATATTAACACTTTCTGAACACTTTTTAAAAGTCTATGCATTATAGGCACAGGTTTGGCTTTATTCTTTTTCCATGCTTTAGAATTTTGAAAAAGGAAGGGGTTTTTACTGCAAATATGGAGTTTATTGGGTGAAAAATATATGCCATATAACAATTTTTTTCTAAAAATGTACAGATATAGCAGAAATGATGGTGTGGTGGTTTCTTGTGCACGTGCCATTTTCATGATCTCAGTTGATCTCAGTTCTCCAGCTGCCCAGGAGGTTGCCCCAAGAGCTGTTGGTCTGCTCTCTCCAGCATTTCATCTGAGGAGAATTCATTGGGATCATAGCAGGAAATGCAGTCAAGAGCAGCCCCTTTGCAGGGGGCAGTGATGAGGTTACTGAGGCACATCTGAGAAAATCCATATCTTAGTATGTAGCTCCTGTGCAGGACCGTTTCTCTCTGCAGTTGCCTCCATGGAGATTCCAGTGAGATGCTCTCAAATTTATTTCTATCAGTTCCTGTGTTGAAAGATGCTCCTCCCCAGCTTTGTGCTGTTACTTCACCCCCTTCATAACTTGTCTGACTTTAGACTTTCAACGTAGCTGACTTTGCTGAGGATGTTTCTTGGCTGTTTTTGGTACCAAGGGTGGTCTCAAGCAGCCCCAGAGGGTAGCATGGGGAAGACAAGTGGTTGATGCTGCAGCTGCAGCACCCTCGTGGGTGAGCTCTTTGTTTAGGACACTACCTCAGTGAACTCTTGTTTCTCACCCAATGGTGTTGAACTTCAGGGCTGGGAGATGCAATTTTAAGCAGCTGAAAGCAGAACAGAAGACAAGGACGTGTATCTGAGGGGAGAATCGTTCACACTTTTCAAGCACAGGAAGACACAGCCCTGATTTGTGGCTTTGTATCAAGAACCGAGCAGCAGAGGGCAAACCTCAGGCTGGTGGCTGCTGAAAGGTGCTGCCCAAAGGTCTCTGTCTGCTCAGGATGTGCAGAGAACCTCCCCTGCTGGGACACACCTCTGATACCTCAGTGGGAACAGCTGGGGAGAGGAGGAGGGACTTTGAGGGGCTTTGGTCTGGAGCAGTGTGTCCCTCTACAAATAATGGTCAGTCAAATAATGAGCTCATCTAAGTCTTTAAGCCATCAGACACAGTCTGCCAGGAAACGTGGAAGCTGCCATTCCTGAAGAAGGGGAAATTGCACTGGCCGTTTGATACTTTGTGGTTTGTACCTCCCAATCTATTTTGGGAGCAGCCCGAATATCAACAAAACCAGTGAAGTTCTGAGAAGACGTTGTGGGCCTCTCCCACTCTTATCTGGAACTCTTAACTGTGCATATGTGATCTTTCACAGCTTCAGATTGGTGTGTTTCAATTCCTGCAGTTCCTAGAGGAAAAAAATGCCTGGCTGTTTTCATGCATCTGAACATTTAATAAGAGAGCTTGCCTTGCCTGATTGTACTTGTCACAGCACTGTTTCACCAGCAATAGAGACACTAATTTGTGACTGTCCTGACAGCACAGAGCAGAGACTGCCTCATATTGTAATGTAAAAGAAAGAAAGGCTTGTGGGCATGAAGTGAAATGAAAATACTTGAGACTTCATAGCAAAGTGTCCAGCCCTTCCTGAGCATTTTGCTGGCTGTGATCTGGTTCTGGCAGGTACTCTGTCTGCAAGTGTTCTGGAGAATCAGAACTAATGGGAATGAATATTTTAATTGATCCCTTCAGTTGTGCAGAAATAACTAGATGGTCTCGGTCCCTAAATAAGAATAGAAAAATGTGTGACCAAAGTTGGTCACACAGCAGTCGTGTTCCAAATGACTGGATCACTGCAAAGAGCCTTCTTTCTTTAAATAGCCACCCTATTAGCTGAAGAATGGTAGAACAGCTCTGGAAGGCATTTCAGTGACACTGAATTATGCCTGTGCAGGATCTAACTCCCTTCTCTGAGTCTGACCTTCATCTGCTGAATTCTGACAGCCCCAACGTGAGACACCCTTGCTGAGCCTGGGTGAGGTCAGGCCTGGCCAGCTGAGACACTTTTCTATAGTGGCTCCTGTGGCCTTTTGGTGCAGAAATAGCAGATTTCTGTCCCTGCACACTGCTGGGATGGCTCCTGATGTGGGGCAGCTCAGCTCAGCACTGCAGCTCTGGAGTAACAGTGCTGTTTTGTGGCCGTGTGGCCCCAGTTGTGTGAAGAAACCCCAAAAGCTGCCTGCTGTTGGACAGGGGCTTTCCCTGCATGAACATTTTTGTGTTCCAAGCTGAAATGGCTCCGTGGCATTCCCGCAAAGCCCCAAGAGCCCCCTGTGAACCAGCCCTGGGCTGCCCCTGGCCAGCAAGGCCTCCAGGGGATGTTCTACACCAGGGCACATCAGCTCACTTCATTTACAGGGCTGACTCCCACGCTAAGCAATTAATTTTAAACCAGCCTTTACCTCCCACCCCCACGGCACAGTTGCCTTGTCAGCGTGGAGGAGCCACTGAAGGCAGTTTCCCTTCAGTGCAGGACCAATTTTAGCTCTGCTACAGATTCATGCCCAGGCTCTCCCTATGAAACAATCAAGAAGTGTTTATTTGTGTGAAAATACGTGTTTTGTTTGACTGCCAGAGCACTCCACATTTATGGACCTTTAAATTTAGAGGGAGGAATTTTTGGTTAGAGTAGCATATATTTATTTCTCAATATAGAGATCTGAAGCAGGACTTTACAAATACAGGTTTGATCCCTCTCAGTAAGGTTCCAGAAACATCCTTAGAGGACTTGAAATGCATTTGTCTTATAACTGAAGCTCTCTTTCTATTCCTTTTTATTGCAAAGCAAAAAGAAAAGGGAAGAACTGTTTAGCCAGAGTATGAGGAAATATATTTTCAATATTCATTAAATGCTCCAAACAACTGCTTCCTTTTATTTGCCAAAACAAGGTGGAGTAGTTCATTTTGTGGTTGAGATCACCATCACCAAGACGGATGAGGTGTAGGCTCAATGGTGATGTAATCCTAGTTTAATATTCATAATTTTTTAAAAAAAAAATCTATAAATTTAGTTTAAATTGGAAGAGAATCCTCAGAGTATTTTTTCCTTGCAGCCTCAGTGCACAAGTCCCTTGTTACCTTGTGCAAAACATCTGCAATTAAAATTCCCTCCTGAACATGAACATTTTTGTCCTGGCTTGGTTGCATCTGCAAGCTCTGAACCTCTCACAGCCATCCCGATGATGAATACAAATCATTTCATGCTTTTATTTGTCAGCACAGTAAAGGGCAGGAACAAGAGAGGGAGTTTAATTTGGAACATAATTGGTCCTTTTGTGGATCTGTGATAATTAAATGTGCCTACATGGACAGGCAGCCAAGACAACACCGTCCTTACTCACTGAAAGCAGAACTGTTGCTTTGCTTCAGAGCAAACTGTGAGTAAAATTTGAGGCAGAACCCTTTTTAGTGCCAGCACTGAGAGATTCTCCTCTCTCAGCTCCCTTCAGCTGTGGCCTGCTGCTGACCCTGAACTGTCATTTGCAATAGGACTAAAATGCCACCTTCCATGTTTTTCCTGGAGTGAGCTGGCACTCCGTGACAGCCGGATGGGAAGTTGCCTGATGTGATTACTGTGAGGGGTAATAGAGAATAGGCATTCTGAGTGTCTGAGGAAATGTTGCTTTCTGAAAGCTTACATATTTGGTTGGCTTCTGGCCGCAGATTCCTCCTGTCAGCAAATCCGAGGAATGCCTTTGCCACACTCTGTTGCTTGGCCAGGACTAAGCTCCAAGTGTCCAGCTGAACCAGGCTAATCCTCAGACTGTGCTGAATGAACTGCTTGTGGGTCTGTTGCATGACAAGTTCAGGGAGACCACCTGGCTGGAAGAGTCCTTTCCAACACCCCTGGAAAGCTGCTCCCAGTCCTGTGTCACAGCAGCCCCATGGGACAGGTCAAACACAGTGAGCCCCAAGCACCCACGTGTCCCCTGGGAGTGACCCACAGAGGGCCTGGTGTAGCTTAGCTTTGCTTTGGACACTCAGACCATCTTCCAGGCTGTGAGCCTGTCATTGGGTTATGACAGCAAGGCAGAAAATGGGTCAAATTTTTGTTTCTGATTCCTGAAATTACTGCAGGCTCTGCTGAGTGGAGAAGAAGTTGTGCTTTCCCTGTGGAGTTGCCTGGATCACCTGGAGTTGTCCCACCTGCCTGGGCACTGTCCTGCTAAGCTGACAGAGCTGCTGCAGCATTGGGTGAGGAAGTGACCACCTCACAGAAACCTGGTTTAGGATTCACAGGCTCACACAAAACCAGCGAATATTCTGAGCTGGAAGGGACCCACAAGGACCATCAGCTCTTAAGGGAATAGCCTATCCAAGGGCTGAACCCACAGCTGGTATAACCAGCACCCTGCTCTGACCAGTTGAGCCCTCCCCTTGCCCCTCCAAGGCAGAGCAAAATACCAGCATGTGTAGAGAAGAGAGAAGGTCCAGGAAAAGCTTTCAAAACAGCAGTGTGACCTTTTCTTCCCCTAAATCATGAATTTGCTCCCAAAGAATTTATTTCATGCAGGTGGGAGGGAGGGTCAGGGCAAAGAATAGGAGATATTTCAGTTTTACTGAAATTGGCTCTTCTATGAATGGGTTGACATGTGGCAATGCCCATATCCAAAATCATTTCCTCCTCACTGTGCTGGGCTGTAAAAACAGGAGTACCTCCTAGACAGAGGATCATAAAGAAAACCTAATCTCACACTGGGGACTGGGCAGTTTTATTGTTCCTTACAGAAAGCCAGATGAGACCTTGCTCAGTTTCTATTCCAGTGTATATCCATGCTGTGTAAATAAATTTGAGGCAAGGGCTTTTAAATGCACTTTTACAGCTTGTTTTGAAGGTAATGGAAGCAGATTAACAATATAAAACTGCTACAGAAAGTGCTGCTTATTATCATAGGCTTGACCTGAAGATAAACATGATCTGGAGGTAACGATAGGCACAGGGGCTGTGGGGAATTGATGCAGGTGAAGAGCTGTTGAGAGCTGGTTGATGTTTGTGTCTGTACACGTGGGGTAAAGGAGAATATGTGAGCATAAGAACATTTTCTAAAATAGCCAAGCAGTCCCTGTGGTGTATGATGTACAGCACATATTGTGGAGCTTGGTTATCTTGCAAATTTCTCTCTATTATCATTCACGGGACAGAATTGTTTACAGTGTGCACTGCACCATTTTGGGCAACTGCTCAAGTGAAAATTCAGAAGTAAATCTTTTTGCTTTGGAATTCATTAAAAACCTTTCAGCTATTGTAAGGACACTGCTTCACATGCTGCTCTCAAGTCAATTGTAGCATAATTTAAAACTGCTGTTGCATCTTGGCCTGCACTGCTGTCTTGTTGCCCTCACCCTTGGGGTTTGAGAGCAAGTACATTCTGTAGAGACCAAAAAACCCAAGCATATTGTGTCTGTCTGCAAAATTACATGTACACACTTAAAATCAAGGGACTAAAGCACTGGGTTTAAAAGCAATTTAATCAGTAAAGAGTTATTTATTCTTTAAAGATTTAAGCATAACACCATGGGTAATTCAGGGTCAAGAGGACTCTAATTCCAGCAGTTTCTAGACCCCACTACAGCATGTTGTGTTGTGGTGAAATGACTGGAGCAAAAGAGCCAACTGGGTTCTGGGCATCCATCACCTCATAAATGCAGTCCTAGTAGTTAATAGTGTTTGCTAGAACACCATGTTTCAATTCTTCTGATTGTGAACTAAGTCGAAGCTACCTTTTGGACCTGGAAAAAGACTGCCAGGCCTCTGGGATGGTATTTTGTAATTACCATGCTGCACCAGTACGTAATGAGGGACAGAAGACATGAGGCTTTCCCTGCCTAGAACTCCTGGCCTGCAGCAAAGCACTAAAACTGCACATTTCTGCTAAGCTGCCCCTGTTGAATCTGCTGCTGGAGTCTCCCATCCCAGGCTGAGCAGGCAATTAAAGCCTGGGAAACTGGATAAAAAATCAAGCATGGAGCTGGCTGGGGAGGGATGTGTTTCCCCCACTGTGAAAGGCAATTAGCTGTAAATTGTACTTAAAGAGTTTAATAGCACAATATGCAGCTCATCTTCCCTTTGCCTGGGTATTTATACCTGAGAAATAGGTTGCCATGTTGTTGTTTATTTACTGGTCTGGAAAATACCTTCATCAACAAATTCACTTCAGAGATGATATGACAGTTGGGTGATGTGTCAAATCAGCAGGTGTTTACTGCTGATGGTGCAGGAGTTGGCCTAGGCAGACTGGCAGGTTGATTACGCAGATGAATGTTCTTTTTCCTCCCCATTCCATATTGAATGCTTTGCTTTTTGTGGTGCTTGCTCTGTGTCACAGCCTATGGGGACTCTTTTCTTTTACACTGTGTTCTTTCTGTGCTGTCATTTCCTAACTTTTACGTTAAGTGACAGATGCCAGGGAATAAAACCATCCCCACACCTCATGCTAGTGAGAGTGAAGAAATAAATAAAATAAATAGTCCTTCTTGCAGTGATGACAAAGGCCTTACATTATCCCTTTGCCATGCTGGAAGTATTCTTCATAAGGTGTTTAGATTTTAGTAGTTTATGGCATAACTTCCCATTTAGACACTTAAAATGTTGACTTAGAGTGACCACCAACGTAGAGGAAGGGGATATTGAATTAATGAAACTAATATTATCATTTGGGATTCCACTTTCCAGATTGCTGCCAATACCAAGCTGATTTTTTGGACCTAAAAGTCATACCTTGAACTGAGACTACAAGGGGTAGCAGGAAAGACTTTGAATCACCTCTGATCACTACTGGCTTGTCCTGCTATTTTAGCACTTTGTACATCAGAATTCTTCTAATATATAGCTCATTACTTGCATGAAGATGAAAACGTTATTCCTGTTCCCTCAGAATTAAACATTCACAGCTGCAAATGGTGTTGTTTGCATTTGTAAATTTTATCTTGTTAATATTTATAAATCCTTCAACAAAATAGGCTTGCACATAAAGCATTAATGTAAGTTTTATATTTCCTTACTGAGTGCCTTAATATAGGAAATCCAAAATCTGAGTTAGACCATGCAGTAAAAAAAAAAATTAGCTTTTACTACATGCAGAAGGAAAAAAATAATTACAACATGATGTGTTTATTAATCTTCTGAAATTCACTCTTTTCCTTCTGTTGTTTGGAAAATATGAACAAAATAGCACAGTGGTTCTGACTCTCATCAGCTGGGATTCCCAGCTGATGGCTGATAACAGCCATTGTGGTTTCAGTGGAACTATGAAGGTTTTTAAAAGTGTTGGACATTGCTAAATGCATTTACTGTGGGTTTTTGTCTCATTTTCCAGTGTTTCTGCCTTCATTTAATTTACTTTTGCTTCAGCAAGATCACACGTCTTTCATTATTCATCTGTTTATCAAGAGCAACTCTGAAACAAACCATATTGAAAAAAACCAACTGAATAATGCTGCTAATAATGATCTTCTTGGGGTCTCATGCCCTAAAAATCTTGTTTATTCATATGTATATTCATACAACTAGAATACTCTGTCCATCTCAGGGTAAGGCAAAGTCCCTAAAGATGTTTAAACCTTTTGTTCAGGGAAGGCTTTGTGAAAGGTGCTGTGTCTTTCCTCACACTGCAGTAGGATGATTTCAACAAAGATTTGTCTGTGAACACGGAGGGACCTCATTTCATCATTGTGGCAGTGACTGTACCACACTCTCTTGCCAGCAGGAGGAACTTCTAGCAAGCTGCATCAGAGAGATTTGGGGAGAAACATTTCCCAAAGCAAATATTGAAATACTTTTAATTTTCTAAACCAGCACAATGTCAGCAAAATGTGTGGTGTGTCACCTGATCTTCAGTTCTCCCAGGTGGAAAAATGACAGCTTCATCACGAGACCCTTCAAAGTCCAGCAGTGCTGAAAACTGGCATCAGGAGAGGTCTGGTTCTTTGTGCAGACTGACCTAAATGTTCTTTAGCAGTGTCAGGTGAAATAATAACCAGCCTGCTTGGCTGAAGAATTTTAATGCCAAGTGCCAGGTTTGCACAAACAGAAAGCAGTGGGAGATAGACATGCCTCTCAAACCTAAATTGGTTCCTCTTTCTTCAAGCAAAGGTGGTTAAGTTTTATCTCTTATGTTCTTATAGGAGCTGGGTAAAAATACTGAGCTATTTCAGTAGAGTCTTTGTTCCAGCAGCTGTCTCAAACCTCTCAGGTTATTCTGCTTACTGTCAGCTCTGTGGTGGTTTTATCCTGCATGAGGAATTATGGCACCATGTTGCTTGGCTCAGCCTGAAAGGTCACTTGGATTATTTATACTGCAGCCTTTCCATTCTGCAAACTAAAATCATATATGCATATCAAGCCTTTTATTGGAAATCATAATCTTTATCTATTTTAGTATAATTAATTGGAAGATCCATATTATTTTGTACCATTTAAATGGAATCAGATGAAGAGGTTGTTTCCCCCAGCAAACTTCCACTCATTTTTGAGATTACTTTACATTTAAAGAGCTTTAGATTTACAGCTTTTTAGGAACAATTCCCAAGAGCTGCACACAGATTTGGGGTTTATACCTGATGTATGTTATTCTTTAACCATAAATAAAATAATAATGGGAAAGATCAGCATATTCCACCCTTCCCATGCCAGGCAGTGGGAGCTGTGGCAGCTGCTGAGCTGCTCCCTTGGAGTTGATGTGCCTGTTGTTCAAGCCCATGGAATATTAGTATTGTTTCCAAACTGGCTGCTGTAGCTAGGCTTTGAGCACAACAAATTAAATGGATCAGGTTTATATAACTGCTGTGTTGACAGCACGGCAGAGAGAGTCTGGGTGGCTTGGTTCTAATAAACTCACAGGGGTCCAAAAAGAGAGAATGGTGCAGAGAAGAAAAACTTTCAAAACATGGCTAATGCACCAACAGTGTATATTTAAAATTAAAATTACATCCTAAATTCTTTTAACCAGAACAGCCAGGAACTTAATTTCAGCCTCATGCATATTTTTTATGGCCTCTTGATTCGAGTATGTCTGACCACACTTTATAGAAACGAGCCAAGAGGAGATGCTTTTTGTACCTTTGTCTTTTACCCACAGGGAAACGTTCTAATGGCTTTGGTAAATGGATTAAATTGTGTTTTGATTGGTGCAGACTTGGAACATTCAGTGAGTTTCCGGGTGTTTCTCTCGAAGAGCCTGACTTGCTCCAGGCGTTTGTTCCCCATCTGGGATTTTGACAAACTCCTCTGCTCTAGCAGAGCTGTTCAGAGCTCTGGCTGTGGTTATCAGACATCCAGACAGCCTGGTTAGCTGCTTTTAGCTCGAAATTCTGCTGCTTTTCCTCTCATGCAAAGTCAGATCTTCTCTGCTTCCTTCACAAACAGAGGGAATTGTCACCTCCAAGGGAGATGCTGTTCTGCCAGCTCCAGCTGTACATGTGAGTCAGCATGTTCTGGGAGCATAAATGCAAGGATATCTTCTGCAAAATACCCCCCCACCTGAATTTTTTTAAAGCTTATTGTGCCTCCCTTTTGCTGCTCATATCTCATACTTGTAGATGAGCTCATGTAATTCTTTCTGTGGAGTTTGAGTGTGTGAGGATGTGAGCATGTGGAGCCCTCTCAGTACAGAGCTGAGTTTTCTAAGGAAAACTATATTCTGGAGAAAATCCGGCATGCAGTTGGAATTAGTCTGAGTAAAGAATGAATTGCTGAGATTTTTCTATGGTGATTTTCTTTGTATGATGAAATTCATCACAGACAAGAAGTTATTTTTATTTGAAAACTTTGCAGAAGTGTCTGGGCTTTATCTGATTTAAAATAATTAATCCTTCATTTTTAGAAGTGAAATGATTGAAGGGTGTATATGCCTTCTGTATCACCACTGTAGATTTATGCCATGGACAGCATATGCAGGGATTTTCAGCAGATTTCTGCTGTAAAGTGTATCTTTGATTCTGCATGAAATATTGTTGCAGTGAGTGTCTGTGAGGCTTGAATTCAGCATGCTTCATTTTTAATGTCTAGGGTTGGTTTTGCTCTACTTATATTTGTTTGCATTGTAGGGAGGGTAAATCCAGGTCTGTGGACAGGCAGGGTTTTGTCAGAGCTCTCAAGGTTGTGTTTTAGGAGAGGTGTAGAGGAAAGCCAGCCTTGGATATTCTGTCACAGCATCACCTTTCCTCGGTGTTAATGGTGCTTCTTCCTTTCAACAGTCCTAAACTGGAACTTGCTCTCAACAACCCTAACACAGAGAACTGTGCTGCTACTCTGGTGTGTGTCAGTGTGAGTGCTTTCTTCAGACCTAACCAAACCCCAAATCCCAGCTCTCAGCTCTGTGTCATTGAATGATAATGGCAGGAACTTTAAACTCCTTCTCTCTTGGGAACAGCTCCATTGGTGCCACTGGCAGGATCCATTCCAGGAAAAAAACACAGAGTTTTGGATTGTCTATGAGGTGATCTTTCCACATTGTTCAAAGTGTAATTGTTTGTTGGGAATTTCAAAAAGAATCAATTGGAAATAACTCCAGCTTGGACTGTTTGGCTGTTTCGTTCCTTCTGGGTTATGGGGGAGGTTTTGAGAGAGTAGAAAAAGAGATGCTTTGAGTATTTCTCCATTGGTGAAAGCTAATTTGATGACTATAAAACACCACACCACAACAAATACCTTCCTGCTATCAATACCTTCATCCCCAATAGCTAGAATATGCTGTAAGTAGATATTTAATATAAAATAAATGTAAGAAAAGATCACTAAAGAACATCAGGACAGGCTCTGCTGGCTTTATAAGCAAGCTGAAAGCAAAATGAATGATCTCATTTCTGTTGAGCACAGGCAGATGTTTTGTCTACACTGTGTGGAAAGAGAACCATGTAAATAACAGTGCATCTTGGTGCCAGTTTTAAGTCACTTGTTGAAACTCATTGTGGTAGGTAAGAAAAGCCTGTGAAGTGATGTGGGAGAGAAGCTCCTGAAATGGCTGTAGAGAAAGCAACTGATACAGTTTGGACACACTCCGCTGCTTGGGCAATTATTTTAGTAAATTCTGTGCTCATCTCCCTGTAAAAACCTAGAGGATTTTGTGTTGTCAGTTGAGAGTATCAGATACAGAGTTGCAAGATTAAAAGTTCTTAATTTCTCTGATTTTTGTGGCATTTTTGGTACGAAGAAAAATAATGGTAAATCAAGTATGCCTGAATTTCTTGAGATTAAATTTTAAACTGATTGAGCAATACTTCACATTTCAATTACTTTGCAATTCATAATTTAAACGAAAGATGGCATAATATCCAAGGTGGTGATCCAATCAAGGAAATGGAACAGGTTTCCAATGCTTCTTGTTGAGCTGCAATTATCTTCATTTTTCTTCTGTCTCTAGCAAGTCAAAACTCTCCTCCTAGAATTAAACACTGGGTTTTTTAGCTGAAAACACAACATTGAAGTGCTTGTCCACTGTGTCGTTTGTTGCTGTGAGGTTGTAAACCTCAATGTATTGGTCTTGTTTTACAGGCTCCAGGCCCAAAGCAATGCTTGTGGTGAATGTGATGGAGGGGTGTGATACTATAAAGTATTCTCTGTGTCCCTCTGGGACTGTAAATGGATTACAGGGGCCTGCTCCCTTTATATCACAATTGGGTGATGTTATCTGACACTGCTGGAGAATTCATAGGAGAGAATCACAAGACTAAAATTTATCCTTGTGGTTTTTCAAGAACTAAATACCTACAGCATCTGAGAAGGGGTTTGGTGACCTAGGTTGTGCCACCTGTTTGGTTTCCCCTACTGTGGTCTCTTATCCATAGCCAAGTTTGCGCATTAAGCTTAGCTTAACTTTGGTTTTGGATAGGAGCTCAGATCCACAAGCCATAAAATGTTGTTCACACTAGAAACCTCCCAAGGATTCTAGATGGTTCCCCCTCTCTGAAACAGCCTGTTCCATCTTCAGCTGTGCTGGCAACCCCTGTCAGGCTCATGAGGATGGCAAACTTTTGGCTGTGGTTTCCATAGAAAACCCTGACTGGAACTGCATCCCTCCTCTTCATCATCCTGTGTCCATGGTGGCTGGTACAAATACCTGATCCACTCTGGCCATGCTCTGCTTCCAGTCACCCCTCTGCAATCCCATCAACAAAATAAAGTGTTTCTTGTAATTCAGTTTTCCGGCTTCTCAGCAGACAGAGCTTTGAGTGCACCAGGATAAATTCTACCCTAGAGAAGGAGGAAATCTCTCCAGTCAGATAACATGAAATACAAATTGATTAAATTGCCAGTGCTCTTGCAGTCCTCTGTGTGTTGAAGAGTAGGAGGAGGAGGAGGAGATTGGAGTCCCTTTGAGTCCAGAGTATGTTTCCTGCACGTTGATGAAGATAAGTAACATTAATATAAACCGATTCACTGAGTAATCTTTGGTGGATGCCAAAGATCATCCATTTACAATGCATTCTTTGTCTCTTTTATTGCCTCAGGGTGGTTTTATTTGCCAAGATACAAACTGATTTCATAGCATGGGCACCTAGACTGGGGGGTAGATGGAGGAAAGAATGTGTGATGGTAAATCAAATGAATTCACATTTCAAATTACTTCCCGTTCCTAATCTCCAGATTGGTTAGCAGCTTTTCCTAGGACACCTGGATTGGTTGTAAATTTACTGTTTGCATTTGAAAGGATTCCTACCCTTAATTGTACTGTGTAATTAATTAACATAATGGATTTTAATTTTCTTTTTGTCTAAGATTTAGATGAGGCATAATTCATTAAATGTTTTCTGTGACAGGACAAAAGGTCAATCAAAAGGTCAATCAAAAGTTAAAAGTGAATTTTCACTTCAGTGCTATAGTTTATTGCAAAACAACACTTCTGTTTTGGGTATGAGAAATGTGATTTCCTTTGAAAGAAATTTTGCCTTTTGAAGGCAGTGATTTAAAATATGCTTTGGTTTATGTATAGGTATCTTACCCCACACCTTGTGGGGCAGGTGGTGGTTGGTGGTGTGTGGAAATACCTCTTCAGAGGAGGTAAAAGGAGGGTGGGTCAGGCTGCCCTGTCTGTGTGCCATTCAATAAAACAATTCTATTCTCCCCTTAAGGCAAGAGGGATCCTTTGCTTTTTTATCCAGATTGAAAACAAGAACTGCAATAAGCAACAATTTTAAAAGATAAAAATTCAGTACCCTGATGTCTTTAGTCAGTATGCAGTTGTGCCAAAATATAACTCTTGTTATAAAATTCAGGTATTATGCATTTCCAAAAGGAAACAAAATATATCCTGTTCATCTGTGAACAAAGATCTGCTGTGCATACTCATGTGCAAATTGTTCCCTCTGTTGGTATTTTGCTAATGGTGCCTAGGGGGGGGATTTAAGGCAGATCTGTGTGTTCCCCACAGATCTAACACTGAGGACACACATTTCTTCTTCCTTTTAACATATTGGCAAATGTAATTAGTTATCTGCACCAAAGAGTTGGAAAGAGGTGTTTTCCTGGTCCTTTTTCCCTTACCACACTGCGCTGCATAGGTCAGTAGGATAGACAAGACAATGTGAAGGTGTCACAGCTGCAGGTGACTCTGTGCTCTGGACTGGCACACTCAGCAGGACTGGTGCCAAACAACAAATACCTGTCTCCTTATGCTTGGATTGATCACTCTGTAGTAATAAATGCCCTGCCTCTCAGTCCCTGATACATTGCATGTAAAATACAACAGTGCCATTTAGACTGGGTATTTTCTGATTGCTTCTTCCCTCTGGTTTAACAGTGGATGGAAAAACAACACAATATTATCTTACCCTTTTACCCCTTGTGGCTTTCCAATTTTAGAGGGATGGACAGTAGGTGTATTTTCTGGTTATGACTGGGATTGGGAGCTGGCTGGAGAAGACAGTGGGCACACACTGGTGTCCTGTCTCAGCCCAGTGGGCACACAGTGGTGCCCT
This sequence comes from Certhia americana, assembly GCA_018697195.1. Lineage (NCBI taxonomy): Eukaryota > Metazoa > Chordata > Aves > Passeriformes > Certhiidae > Certhia > Certhia americana. The sequence continues at coordinate 3,945,318 of CM031868.1, read as the reverse complement.
GTCTCAGACCTGCTGTACCCAGAGCCTGGGCAGGATGGGCAGAGGTGCCCTGTCTCCCTGTGAAAGTAACCCAGACTTTATCTGAGAGTTCAGCACATTCCGTAGAGAAGGCACTGGAACATGCTGTGCTACTTCCAGGTCCCAGTCAGGAAACAGGAACAAAATACTCCTTTTTTATGCTCTTCATTCTACCTTGGTGTGGAGTGTTTCCCCAAGGTGTGTTGTTCTTGCTTCTACTCCTGTTTTTGTTCACACCACTAAAGTTTCTATTCCCTATCAAGATTACCGTGGAAAAGGTCAACATTTGTTGTTACTTTCAGCTGGGATTGCATTTCTGTAGTTCTTGAGTGTGGTCCATGGGCCGAAGTCAGTGAGTGGAGGCTGAACTCTGTTAGTGCAGTGGTATCACACACACGCAGCTGTTCCCTGTTCTCTGTCTGCAGAGGATAACCTTAGCCCAGAACTCATATTGCTGCATGATCACTGCTGGAGAATGTGGGTTGGTTGGTTTGGTTTTCCATGGTGACCACCCTTTGCACTCTACAGAAAGCTTCAGCAGAAGGCCTCTGCTGCCTTTCGTGCAAAAGGATGCTGGTGATGACACAGTCACCTGCAGGATCAGCTGAAGGATGTGCAGTGCCAAAAGGAAGTGTTTGTAAATATTCCTGCATTTTAATCGAGTTTTCTGAGTGCATCTCAATGCTGATGGATTTGACAAAATGGGCATGTAAATATTTTTCTGGATTTAAAAGTAGTTGCATTGCACAGCCATGCACTTATACAGAAACTGTGAAAATATTTTCATGAAATGCCTTTAAATTGAACTTTATTAGGTAAATAATAAGACCTCCCTTATAACCTTCTTCTTACCCATGTGTTTAAATATACAGTTAGTGAAAAAGTGATTATCTTAAAATTGGATTTTGGTAATTTTTTTAAAAATTATTATTTATGTATGGGAATTGCAGTGATGCTTGTCATTTTACTGACAGTTTAAACTTGGTGTTTGCTATCAAAATAAACAACTGTAACACAGTCTGAGCTTCAAGTAGAAAAATTCCTTGGTTTCAAATGGTGCTTGGACAAAGGCACTCATGGAAAATATGTCCTTCTGCATGGCAGGCACTGCACATGTGACCTCTAAGAGCAGCGCATTATCCTCAGCCTGATGTCACAAATGCTGCTGGAGAGACAATTCTGTCCAGAATCTAAAGTAGCAACATTCCAGTATTTACTTTGTTGCTAAATAGTAATTATGTTCCTAAGCTTTCAGCCACTATATGTGGGGTTTGTAATTCTTTTCACGTAAGTGTTCAAAGAAACACAATTCTGTATTTTTTAGAAGTAGAAAATATTAGTAAAAAAATGTTTAAATCGGTCATGTGCCTTTCTACTTGATTTTAATGTGTGCACCGAAGCTCAGTCATGTCAGTACATGTATGAATTGTTCAAACAGGAAAAAAAACAACAAAACAAAACATTAAATACCAAGTAAAGATAATGGTGCTTTTCTTGGGGATGGAGAGCTTTTGAGATGTTGATGACATGAGGCATAACTAAGCATTGTTAATCTCAGCTGCCATTAATCCCAAAGAAATGCTTTTTGCAGAAAACACATTATTACTGCCATGAAATGAAAACAGGAAAAAATAGGAAGGTCTGAGGAACCTTCTGGTATGGAATATTTTTAAAGGGTGATTTGGGTTCTGTTGGTTTACACGAAGTGTTCAAGGGCATTAACCCGATGTATATTAGCCACTTGCATTATTTGTATCATCTCAATGTGAGTTTTCTGTCCAAATTCATTGCAAGATATTTTATTCAGTAACAATTTTTTCTCCTGTTATAGCTAAGTAACAGTCTGGAAGGGGGAGCCCATGGTTTCAGCTTTCCCTTTGTGAGGTCTGCTGGTTTAGAGCATCAGGATATGTTCCTTACGTCCTGAGTTTCTCCATCCTGACCCCCACAGGCCAGGTGGTGCTCCCCACCCTGCTCAGCAGTGGCACAAACACACAGCCACAGGAACCCAGTGACCTGGTGCTGCAAACGTTTTGGTGTGTCGTGGGCTATGGGAATTCTGGATTCCACAGAGAAGGTGCCACTCCACATAAGGAGAATGAAGGAGCCACCCTTGTACATATTTCACTCAGGAAGGACAAAGGAGTTTTACACATAGAATGGTATCAGCAGAGTTATAATTGCAGTCACCTTGTATTCCTGGTACAGAGTCCTGCCTTTATTGCCCCACAAATTCAGATTAGAGATTTCCCTTTTGCTTTTACTTCATCTATGATTCCTGGTAAACAGAGTGGCTTTCTTGGCTTCCAGATGAGCTTCTTTCTAAGGGGGGTCTCTGGCTCCCTGTCAGCCTCTGTACTGCCTTTAAGGGATTTCCAAGCATCCACTATCCTTCTGTCCACGGATTTATGCAAAGGAAATGTTTCTGCTTGAGGAAGAACCACTGCTCAGTGCTGACTGACCTTTCTTGCAGCTTCTGCTCCTCAGGTACCATTTCACTGCTGGGGTGAGTGGCAGCAACAGTGACAGCTGCAGAAAGGCCTCTGCTAAATTCTTTACAAAGGGAGGTATTTGGTATTTGTACAAAAAAAAAAAAAAAGTTCCGTGCGCCTGTTGATCTGTAAGAGAAATTTTAAATCTCTCAATAATGTTATAATGAAATGTAGTTATCTAGTAATGGATTAATTTTTTTGAAAACCAAAACTGCATCTTGCTGTGAGCTGCACTGTGTGGAGCAGAGGCAGGGCCAGAGGATGAGCACATCAGTTCAGAAGCAGCATGAGCAGCCTTTCAGAGCTGTCTGAAGACAAACCTAAATCGTATTCAAAAAAGCTCTGCCTAATGTTACTTTTCCCAGTGTTGTTGCCGTGGATGTAAATAGTCAGGCAGCATTATAGTGCACCACTAATACAGTTTACAATAGCTTCTAGCACAAGTGAGGGTTTGTAGGATCCACCACTGACTCTGAGGGACAAAACCAGGGCAGAGTAGTGACAGAAGGGAATTTTCAGTCAGAAATCCTAGCTCTGGTCTAATGGTTTGACTGCAGTCTAAGCCTCTTTAGGCATTGTTTCTCTCAGCACTGAGATTTTGTATATGTGCTTCGTAAGTTGCTGTAGTTTGCAGGGTTGCCTGGATTGCATGCTCCAGCCTTGATAAGTCAGTGTATCTTAACATTTTGGAATCTTGTTATCCTGTGGAAATTCCTTTTTTGTTCCAAAATTGCTGCTCTTATACATATTTTCTAGCCAGGTTATGGAGAGACTTTTCCAGAGAGCACAGCCTTTCTCTGGCAAGGTTTCTTTTGAGGGCAAACAACACTCACTGATCTTTTCCCCCTCTGTAGAGCACAGCATCTTGTTTTGGGGGGTGGGGGGGTTATAAAGAAGCGGAACATGTAGATAGGTCTGTTTCACTTTTAGTTCTCCCACTGATCTGCAGGACAACTGAGAGAAATTACTCTAATTTTCCTCTCCTACAGTTTATAATCTTTAAGCTTCAGTATTCCCATAATTCACACAGCAATAATCTTGTTTAGATTTTGTAAAGGTTAGGGGCTTTGAGATAGATGGATGAAAAATACCACTTTGTGTCTCCAAACCCTTAAAATCAGTGAAGATTTCCTTTGCCTTAAATAGACTTTGGATTTGTTCTTTGGAGAGCAAAAAAGACTACAAAGATTCATTGTTTTGCCTACTCTGAGCAACTGAGGCATAAAGCCTTCTCCCAGATGTGTTTGTTTAAAGGCTTTATAAGTTCAGTTAAAAAAATGAACTGAAGTTGTAGTTATTGTTTTTATGCTGATTTTTGTGTATTGGCATTAAAAAAATGAAATCATCTAGTACAGAGCCACGGAAAATGCAGAAATGTGTATGAGAGAAGATATACCCACTTTGGGGGACATGAAACTGGGATGAGTACAGGAGAATGTTAGCTTTTGAAGAATTCCCTGGCATACTTGAGAACTCCCATGTAATTCCAGGTCATGTGGGAACAGTATAATGTTTTATATGGCTAGAGGATCATTTACTGTTCACTGCTAATTCTCACTGTGCACCAAAAGAAAATAATGTGAAAGAGGATGGCGCTGTATATCCTTGAAACTGACCTACCCCAATCTTTTTTACTGAATACTTGGTTTACATTAGGTGTACAGATAAGCATGGGTGGAGGGAGAGCATAAGAAACAGAGAATTCACCATGGGGGGCAGGAAGTGGAAGATCCACACAGGTTACTATATTTTTTTCATTAATATCCCCCCAAATCCCACTGTGAGAGGAATAACAGGTATTTTGACCTGTATATGCAGTTTATTGTACAGCATGGCATGGCTGTATTTATACTCTGCAGGAAGAAAACTACTCTTTAGTAGTTTCTTCTGAGGTTTTGGGGGTTTTTTTCATTTATCCAAGCAAAATGCAAGCCAAATGCTTATTTCTCAGCCTTTTCAGATCTTGGAAATAGTGGTGTATTAAATGTGATTAAGTTGGGAATTACCCTTTAAGCAGGGTCATAATTACTGTAGATTTAGATGGCATATTGTACAAATTGCTGTGTGCTCATAATTACAAATTGTTTCACTCTGGGGTTTTATAAACTTTGTTTTAGCCATTAACACATTAAATGGCAGTGATTTATGTAAATTACTGGATAAACAAAAATTTCAGTGTTGTGTTTAATCTAAGGTTAATTATATTTCTGTATTAGAAATAAAATAGGGTTAGCTTTTGCAGGGAGGATTGAATGGTCTGAGGGAGTCATTCACTGCTGAAATATTGTAGTTTGAGAGTGCTGTTTGTTGGGCAACTGGCTGGAAACTACAGTGGTCCAAAGTGAATGAAGCAGCAGCTGCAGTGAGTGAGCCACTTGTCACGGTAAGCTCTTCCCGTGGTCAGCCAGCCCACTTGCTTCACAGTTATTTCCCTCAAACTTCTGGGCTGGTCTGGAGAGCATAAAATCATGCTTTAAAATCATTGTTTACTGCCTCTTCAGAGAGATTTCCCAATTCCTTAATTTTTGCTTAAGTCAAGTTGATCTAACAGAGCAAAGACCACTTTGTGTTGTGCTCTTAGTTGTGCTCCAAGCAAATTGCCAGGAATAAGGATAGTAGGACATGAAAAGTTATTTTTTTACCCCCTTACATTGCTTTACATATTTATACAATATCTTAGTGGCAACTCTAATGCTGGTTGGGTGTCAAAATAGCAGCAGGACAACAGAGAATATACATCCTACTGGTTCTGCCAAAGCTCCCTATGCAAAGTGCAGATCAATAAAGTACTATAGAAGCTCACACTTGGCTCTGTGTTGGCAAAAGAGCCTCTCCTGCCCCTGTCTTCTGGGGCCTGAAACTTCAGCTCTGTGTGTTCAGCACCTCTGCCATCAGGAGGGCAAAGAAACTTTGCTGCGTGACACTAAAAATTGTCCTCAGAAGTCACAGACTTAGAGACCTCTGCTAAATCACCACCTGAGAGAGGGTGGATTGTGTAGTGTGGATTACAGTTATTGTTACCTGAGGGAAAATTGAATGGACGCTACTGATTATGGTTGAATTTAAATGGGTTTGGAATGTTGAAACATTCACAAAAAATCTCTCAAAAAATAACTGCAACAGACTGCCCCGACTCAGAAACCACAATGTTGTCTGCGTATTGCAGCAAGAATTTGTTTTTCTGTATTTAATTTCCCCTGTTGGAATACATGCGAGGTCTTAAATGTGTAGATGATTTGGACATTTAAATCTCTACTTTAAATTTTAGCTACACAGTCAAGCAAGAAGTGATCTCATAAAAACGTTGTACCAGAATGGTCAAAACTAAATTGGGAATTCTGGGTGTTTGACATTGATGGGGCAAAGCCATCTGTAACAATTATCCATGCAGTGTTTGGAATAGGATGTGTTGTATCGCTTGGTTATTTGCTGATCTAGCGTGATTGTATCTGTAGAAGGAAGATTGTGTTTGAAGTGGCTTCAGAAAAGCACATCCTTCAGAAAATTCTGTGACTGCGTTTGAGGTCAGAGCTTTCCAGCCACTCTTTCCAATATGTCTCCTTCACAGCCCACGCTAAAACTGTCTGCACTTGATTCCTAAATGGAAACTGGTTTCCGAAGAAGAAGTTGACTTTTGTGAACCGCTTGTGTCTGCTTTGGATTTGTCTCTGTTTACAAGTAGAGAAGCTTGATGCAGGAGGCATTGAGTCACTAGAAAAACGTGGGGTTGTTGTGGATCCCAGACGTTCTGCGGGGAAGAGGCTGTCTGGATAACCGTGAGATGTTGAAAGCAGGCATTGCAGCTTAAATAGTCTCTGGTTGGAGTCTTGCAGTGACATTCCTATGAAAGCAGCCGGTGTAGGTGTGTCCTTCCTTAACGTGTTTTGAGTTTCACTGAAAGCTAGTTAAAGCCAGGCTTATTGGAATTTATGCGTAACGCTTCCTTAGGAAACTATGCAAAACGCACGCTCCATCCAAATGTTTAAGGGGGGCTTAACTAAAGTTGCCTCGATTCTTTTTACCATCCTGAAAGACGTGACCACCCCACACGGGATGTATAAACACAAGATATGTCGTATGCACAGTTTTGCGCCGTGCTCCTCCTCGCACCCGGTTCGCCTGAGAAACATTTTCAGTTCCTGACTGAAGTTCCCCAAACTACAGAGATCGGCCAGCGAAGCTTTGTTGTGTTATTACAGGGTATGAAGCTGTGGGGAAGGTGTTGCTCTTTTGTTGTCGGGGGGTTGGGGGTCCCCGGGCACAGCGAGGGGCGTGAGGGCAGCTGGAGTGAGGGGAGCCCTTGGAGAACCGTGCCCCCTGGAGTGAGGGGAGCCCTTGGAGAACCGTGCCCGCTGGAGTGAGGGGAGCCCTTGGAAAAGCGTGCCCGCTGGAGCCCGGTCCGAGGGATCCCCGGGCACAGTGAGGGGTGTGAAGGCGGCAGGCGTGAGGGTAACCCTCTGGAGCCGCGCTTTTCCCGGGAATCCCGCCCTCCACGCGTGCGCTCTGCCCGCTTCCCTGTCCCGCCGCCGCCGGCTGAGGGGAGCGGGCGCGGGGCGGGGCGGCCCGAGGGGCGGCTATGGTGGCGCGGAGCTCCCCGCCCGACACTCCGGCCCGGCCATGTGGTGCCTGCACTGCAGCTCGGAGCGGACCCAGTCGCTGCTGGAGCTGGAGCTGGACAGTTGGTGAGCGCTGCCGAGGGGTGCGGGGGTGGCCCCGCGCCGCCGCTGCCGCACAAAGGGCTCCGCGCTGCCAGCGCCGCCGCTGCCCGGGGTGGCTACGGGGTGGTGCGGGAGGATGGGATGGGAAGGGAAGGGAAGGGGGGGGGGGCGGTCCGTCTGGCTCTGGGGGCACCCTTTTGTCCCTGAGGATTGTCCCTGGGGTCACCCCTATTGTCCCTGGGGGTTGTCTCTGGGGTTATTCCCGGGATGGTCCCTGGGGGTTGTCCCTGGGGTCACCCCGGCTGTCCCTGGGATGTCTCCGTATGGCGGCGATGGGCAGCTCGTTCCGTGTGCCCTGCTCGGGAGCGGGGTCTGGCAGAGCCGAGGGTTAGATCATCACCGTGGTTTAACCGCGGTGTCCCCAGCGGCCCCGCTGCGCTGTGCTGGCTGGGGGTGACAGGCAGAGCCGTAGATCGGGAGCGGTGGCAGCAGGCTGTGAGCTGACCCGGCGTGTGCCGCTCCAGACACCGATGTGTAAACACTGCTTTTCGGGAGAGAGCAAGGAATCACATGATCTGTGTCAAACCAGCCTGAGTTTTACTGCAGAGCTCTGGTACAGGCTGTTCCCGGTGTCTGGGACCGGCCAGAGACCTGGCCTTGTCCTGGCCACATGGGAAGGTGTGTCACATTCAAAGGGGTAAATCAATATTTGCCACTCGTGCCCTCGGCCAGAAAATAAGATAAAAAGGAAAGAAAAAAAAAAAAAAAGTTTGGTTCAAAGGCCTTTAAAGTACAGATACTTGGATAACTGACTGACAGACAAGAAACAGAGAGCGGGATTTGTCATGCTAACACATGTAATGTGTTAATGTCCCTAATGTAATGATGTTATTACTGCCAAAATAATGTGTGTCAAAAGTACAGCAGCACAGAGCTCTGTTCATGAGCTGCCTGAAAACTCATTGCACAAACTACTCTTTCTGGTGTGATGCTGTGTGTGGATTTATGATAAACTAAAAAAGTTATCCTGCGCTTGCAGTGCACTTGCAAAATGAATTTATCTCCGATGCGTCGTGGAAGTTTATTCCACCGAGTAATTCAGCCAAATGCTGAGCTGTTCAACTGTTAAAGGAATATTCAACTTAGCTAAAGATAGAAAACATCTTAAATTGGGTGTGGGCATGTGTGGAAAAATATAAAAGGAGGAAGTGGCTGGATTCAGCGTAACTATGTATGAATGCAACAGTTGCTTTTCTACAAAAGAAAGGCAAAATGGTTTTTGATAAAGAAAAGTGTTTCATAGTACAGTTTAGTCATACATTTAATGATCCTTCAGCCTGTTTTTTTACCCTTAAGGAAAAGAATAATGTATGTTTCCTGTGTAGAGTTGATAATGTTTGCATAAGTGATGTTACCTCTGCATGGCTTGCTAAAAACATAATTCATAACAGTTACTTCAGTGACAGATTTGCCTATTACACAGTAACATTCTGTTATTCATCATTGTTTCAGACTTTTTTCCTCCATTTGTACATTGCTATGCACTTCCTTTCAGCTAAACTTGATTATTCTGCCTGATGTGCTAAGAGAGGAATTGCTGAGTGCTTAGTTTGGATGGTTGTATTTAACTGTATCTATTCTGGTGGCAGATATCCTTCATATAAATACAGAATTCATTACATCTATCGAGTGCTTTGGGAGAGCTGCAGCCATGCTGCATAAAATTTTCCATTTTACTTCTACTTTTGTACCAGATTTGGGTTTTTTTGTTGAGATGTCCTGTTCCAGTTCCTGAAAGATATTGAGAGTACTGTTACAAAGTAGTCAGCTGGGCTTTTTTTCTCCTGGTTAAATAAAAGCTCAATGTTCAGGTTTCCCATGTGAAGTCATCTATCATCCTTTATTTTTCCAATTTTTACTAATCTGAAATAATTCATTATTATTATCCAAGATACTGTAATCCAGGATCTGGAGTTAACCAGTGAAAACCATAGTGTTCCATGTATCAATAGCATTCAGTTTCTTTGCCCCTTTAGAAGCCCTCTGGGAACCCTGGTGCAGTTAATAAACAACCTGCAGTTCAGTTTCGTGGAATAATTTGCAGCTTTCAGGAACGGAAACCCAAAGATTCAGTTTTTCCTCCTAAAAAGTGCAAATACGGAGTTGGTCAGTAACTCTGATTTGTTGTTCCTGTTAGAGTCGTGTATGGGAAGGTTGCAGGGACTGAATCCAGGGAGCGCCTGCTGGGCAAGGAGACTTTCTCTGCTGGAGAAGGTGCCTTCACCAGTGGTTTGCTGGGTGTTCCTCTGGAGAAATGGGAAGGGATTTCTTAGGATTTCATGGCCTGACATGGGTTTTCTTACCCTGGGACCATTTCTTGTTTGCAAAATGAAAAATCTTTCAAGACAATCTGTTCATATGGCTGTAGAAGGTGTTTCTTCCAATACTGGCTCTTCCTGGGGAGAATACTTTACTATTGCTTGGAGGCTGGGATTGTTTCACACCTCTGAGGGCCTCAAGAGCACTGCAAGGACTTTGGGTGCAACAACTCCTTTGAAACAACAGTTTACCTTTATGTTGATGGTGTTTTCCCTGGAGTCTAGAGATGTCAATTCAAGGCTCCAACTCTGGGAAGAGGCAATCATAATGGTATCATTGATTAGCACACTTGGGTGATTGCTTTAACAGTGCCTGCAAGCTGTGCCTGCCCTGAACACCAGTGAGGAGATGAAAAATAGAAGCTGGCCTAGAGGTAGTTGGTGCTCTGGGGGTGGATACCAGCACTTTTGAGCATAACCTGTAGGTGTTAAACAGCTGTTCACATCACTTCAGTGGTGTTCCTTGGTGTTTAACACCACTGATGTTCTAAGTCCAGCAAAACCTTGGGACACAAGTGCTGGAAGTGAGGAGTTGCTTTCTGAGTGAGCCATGAGGCTTCCAGCTCCTGCAGGATTCTGAGAGGTACAAAGGAGGGTTTAAGGTACTGTATTTTTGAATATTGAATTTTTTAAAAAAAATTGTGATGCACCATAGCCTGAGTCTGGATTGTTGTACCTTTTCATTGCAAGGATTTACCATAATTCATAAAGGTCTTTCAGGATGCAATTTTTTTACTCCTTCAGTATTTACATGGTTCTTCCTCTGTTAGACCCAATGGTAATTTTATCATTAATTTCAGAGTCAGGCATATTTTAATCACAGCAGCTGTCAATCAATTATTTCTTTTTATGTTTATTTAATAACAGAACTGCAGGAGACCTCAGAAACTGTAATCAAGGCAGAGCCCTGATTGCTCTGTTTGTTACAGTAAATCTGTGAGGATGTGCCCCTAACCCAGACACTGCCTGATCTGCAAAGCAACTGGAATTATGAGGAGGTGGCTCATGAGTTAGGGGGGAAAGTGTGTTGGTGCTTTGCTTTTGTGAACCATGCTCTGTTTCGATGTCATTTGTATTTAAACAGGGTATGGGCCACAAGCCAAATCCATATTCCTGAGTTTGCTGCTTTATTTCTGTTGCCTCAAAAGGCTGTGTTGTTACAGGAGCAGAATCAGCCCTGTGTTTGGGGCTAAAAGTTCACCTTTAGTATCTTGTATATTGCCATTTTATGTCCAAAATTATGCAAATGCTGGTTTTGTTTAATTTATACATCTTTGTTATGCAAAACCAGTTACTGATCATGGACTTTTTTAGCAAGACTTATTAATAAAAAATATTTTACTTACATATCCCTTCTCGTGTTTTCTGGGAATCCATTTGATTTTTATTTAGGTTCCATTTAGGGTACAGACAGAGATGGCAACTTCACTGCACTGCTGTGATTTGACTCCAGGTTTCCAGAGAAGAACAGATGCTGCTTTAATCCACTGTAGCACAAAGCCCCAGTATTACATTAAAGGGGAATGCAAATTTAGCTAAATAAATCCTTTTGCTTCCTTACAATAGACAAAAGACTAAAATCGTTCTCATGAAATAATTATAGAGATGTCTTTAATAAAAATAAAATAAAAAAGACAAGCTTTGGTATGATTAAAAAAAAAAAAATCAAGCTATTTAGTTCCTGTGAGAAAAGCAGAAAATTAGAAAGATGGCTTTGATAGCGTTTACTACAGGAAATTGATGTATTATATCTGTTAATCAGATTCTTTCAGTAGTTCAGTGTCATCCCAGTTAAACTTGTGCTTATAAACAAAGCACACAATTCCCAGTAGCCTTCTGCTGTGCAAGCACAAACAAAATGCCCCAGTTATGATCTGACTTCCATTCACATCAGTGGCTCCATGCAGGGCATGGCCATAGAGAAAGAATCCTAACCTTGTTTTGAGGGATGCTGGCATTATTTAGTAAAAAAAATTCCAGTCACCCCTACAACTCACCAGATTAACAAGGATGGATGTGTCATGAACACAGAAAAAAAAAAAAAAAACCAACTTCCTTCTGTTCTTTAATGTATCCATGACCTCTCCAGACATCCTCACACAAGGCAGAGGCAGCGAGGATGCATGGCTGGTGGGTTTTCTGTCACAGGGAATGTTTGCAGCCAGCCCTGACTCTGCAGTACAGGAGTGTTCACAGGTGGTTTTTAATTTAATTTCCACTCCCTACCTTTATGGCAGAATGGACCCAACTCCATCCCAGATCACGTGGAGAGTTAGAAAGGGCAGTGGCAGCTGCACCCCAAACTGGATTTAACTCAAGTGCAGTGATGGTTTTTAGTAGCCTGAAGCAGGAATGGTCAGAGGAGAGATCCTTCAGTTGTCATGGTCAGGTTGGGACAGGCCATGTCAGTGCGTGCACAGAATTCCAAGGCTACATCCATGGGAAGGAATGGTTGATTTAGTTGGAAGCTGTTCTGCATTTAAAGATAGTACCAGAGACAGGGTTTCCCTCCTTGTTCGGGGGTTGTGCTCAGGAAGTCATCCTTCAAACGAGAGGGACAGTGGTGTTCCTGATCCAGCTGCAGTTCCCAGGGATCTGAGTACAGAGAACAGGCCTGCATAAACCCCTGACCTTCTGGTTGTGTTGCAGCCTAAGAATAGGTTTTCTCTCAATCTAACACCACCCTTGTTCTCAATCAGACACATAATTATCTTTATTTTTCTTTCTGTGTGGTTCTTCATTATCATAATATGCTGTAAACCAGCTGTTGAATTTGCATTCTAGAGGTGTCTGGGATGATTCTCATGCTTCAGTTACCTCTTTGCAAGGTGTTAAATGTTAGATAACCTCTGCCATTCTTGGATTCATGAAAGGAAGTTCATTAGTTTTGTTTCTATTTTCTTTTCTTGTATTTTACTCTGTGAGTCTTGTTTAGAAGATACCAGTGATACCAGTAGAAACTGGTTTCAAGAAGGAGCTGATTTTAGTACTCTTAGATTTGAGAGAATGGGACTTCACAGCTGATAGTTAGTTTCCTGTTAATACTAGTCATTAATGCCTTGTGAAGTGAGAGAGAACAGAGCATTACCTGGATTTAATGGAACTTGTCCCAAGTGATGACAATGTGATGCAAACTTGGATTCTTTTTTTGCTGTTAAAAAGTGATTAAGATGGTTTTTATTAGGTTAGCCTAGAAGAAAAGTGTTCCAGGTTTTCCTACCACAGCGCAGCATGTTACACAAAACCATTTCTCACTGTCTTTGGTTGAGATTTTCAAAATCTGTCTTTGCACGATATCACGTTTTCATTTCCCAAAATGGTGACCCTTGGTTTTGGGAACTGGAACCCTGTTCTAGTTTTGGGAACTGGAACCCTGACACTTTTCCATTGTGGAAAGATCTGTGAACTTTGCCATGATGAAGAGCCTATAGATGACCAAGAGTTACCCAAGTTGTGTATTTTAGACTCATGTTCTGGTGGGGTTGAGCAGCCTCATGTGCAGCCCTGGCTAAACCTATCTGCATCCCCATCACAGACACTGTCACGGAATATTCCTGAGCTGGAGGGACCCACAGGGATCCTCAAGCTCAACTCTAAGCAGGCTCAAAAGGCAGTGCAGAGTGTGGGTGGTTCTGGGAGCCAGCAGTGCTGGGCAGCTGTGCTGCACCCAAAGGAAGCTGCAACATGCCCTGCACAGCCCAGAAATACTGCTCCTCTTCTCTGTGTGTGCAGTAAAAGATTCCCAAGGCAGGAATTGCTACCTGTGTTACTCTTTTATTGTCATCAGTGAGATGAGTCAGAAGTTCCATTGAAAGCCTACACTTAATTCCTCTCTGACAGAGAACGAGCTGTAAAATGTATAGACAGCATAATGGGGAGGAAATGTAAAAGGAAGGAAGTTTGTGAATGAGAAAAAGCATCTGTCAGCTCTTTAGGTGATTTAGAGGTTATGAGCAATCTTTTGAGGTCTGGTTTCTACAAGAGTGAAGATTTATGTGTGGTATCTTTGACTATGTCTGCAAATACCTTCTGTGTTTGAACACATTGCCTTGAGTCTAAGCATCATCTACAACACTCACTTTTCTACCAAGTCCCATACTTGCAACAAAAAAAAATCTCCTATTACTTGGTTTCCTTAAACACTAAGTTCTGTACACACTGATATAAACCTTGGGTGTGCAGCAGAGGATAAAATCTCCCTTTTATGAGGATGCCTGTGATTACAGAGAGGTGAGCAGTGCTCCTGTTCCAGTGAGTTACAACACCTCTCTCCTGGTGTGTGCAGAGGGCTCAAGGCCAGTTCCTGCTCTCACTGGCTGGGTAGCAAAACCCTGAGCTTCACTGGGAGCACGAACAAGTGCTTTGTTCTCATCCTTTCCTTTCCTACCTGCTGAGAGTTTCCCATGCCCATTTGCACTTCAGCATTTCACAATTACATTGTTTTCCTGTAGAGATAACTAGCAGGGTTTCGTTCTCTTTTACGGTTTTCTTTTTAGACTCCTCACAGCAAAGTTGGCAGTCAAAGTGGAGGGTTTGTGCAGTGATTTCAATGGAGGGGGACTTTTATATTATATATACTTCCAGATTCTGTTAGATCAGTGAGAGGTTTCTCTGATTAGACTTGAAACTGCCCATCCTCCTTTTGGATTGGCTTTTTAGAGTATGTTACTCTGTAATTTTGTGAGTTTAATCTGTAACTACAGACGGAGGTCAACCAACCACTAGAAGCTGAACAGTTGCTTTCTAATTTTACAAGAAGATAATTTTGGCCAACTATTTCTTAAATCCTAGAGAGACAGCAAAGTATCTCATGTTCATCAGTGATGTTGTTTGAAAGCACATCTCATTAGATAATAACAATATACCATAAGCAGTTGAAATCCTTTGGTTGTTCTAAATAGGTCCTTTTGTACTTCATTCATTTGCTACAGAAGTTAAAATATGGTCTAAGTTAGTGTTTTGAGACTTTACTCAATGCAGTGTCCAGTACAGAAAGATGGTTTTGTTGTCATTTCTGCTGCATGGCCCCTCTGCATGCTCTTTGTTTATGATGATTCTTAATTTCCCTCACAGACATACTGGGAAAGATTGGTCTGCTCAAAAGTTCCTAGCTCTCTGTACTGTGTCATACTTGTAAGCATTTCAGATAGTGCAGGGGCAAAACTTTAAAATTAGTCAATTGATAGGCTTTATCAGGTATATTTGATCTAAGATGAGATACTTTTGTTGTAGGTATGACTTTTCCAGGCCTGAAACATTGACTCATTAAACAGGATTTTTTAAAGCATCTTCAAAATAGTTCATGTTTCTATCATATATGGAATATAAGAGGGGAAAGAAGAGATTTATCCGCCAAGACCTGACTGGGAAGAGGAAATCAGTGCTCATCTCTGACAGAACCTGATTGCCAGCAAGCTGATTTCTCAGCAGCAGTGCCATTCTCTCAGCCCTTCCTGGGATGGGCTTGACACAACAGCTGAAGAGGTGAAAGGGGAGGATGGCTGGCACAGGACACCAAAGATTCTTGCGTTGTATCAAATGCTCCTTCAGCTGTGCGTGCAGATCAGGGTTTTTCAGCTGCAGACACTAAATCTTCCTTTTTAAACTTAGCAGTGTCTGAAGGGTATGTCATATAGACAGTAGAATGCGTGCTGATATCTTGCTATCTTCAGTATGTGTCATATATAGTGTGGGTTTGCTAAATTAGGAGGATTTCTGCTGCTGAATGGTGTATCTAAATAACTTGTAAATAGCTGAGGTCAAATTCTATAGCTGCATTGAGAAACTTCACAAATTTTGCAAGCTTACCATGTTGTGTAAAAGTTTACATAGCAGGGACAGGACAAAGTCTGCAGTGGGAGGCAGACCATCAGAGATTTTGTGAAGTGATCCATCCCATGGACACCACAGTTAGATTAAAATTGTTAACTTTAGTCCATGTAAGTAACAAAGCATTGCATCCTTTTGAAGCACTCAGGACATTTTCTGATTTTAATGTGTTTTATCCTGACACATCAAAAAGAAGAACTGGCCATAAAAAAACTTCAAAAATTCTGAAACTTGGGCTATTTTGAGACACAAGCCTCAAACTATCACCCCATAATCATTTTTTTAATAATATCCATTTTTTGAAGAGTTGTTGCTGAATAAACATGGCTGGGTGATGATTAACACAGATCGGCAGCGAGTGATGCTGGCTGACTTTACCTGAGAGAGAAGTGAACATTTGGAAGCTGTACCCAGGTTCTGTTGGTGCTGCCAGTCCCCTTGTTACTTCTGCTAAATAATGACAATAAAATACAGTTTTGTGTTTAGCAGGAAGCTCACAAGGCTTGAATGGTACTGGGGAGGGTTGGTTGGGTGGATCCTTCTTGTGTTTGATGGCCAATATGCTGCCACTGTGTGACAAAGGTGATCTGAGAGAGGGTTTACCTTCCTTGTGCTCCTTGGAAGCTGAAGATAGTCTCAAGTAAGCTCTTCCCAAAGGGATATTTGTACTTCTGTTGTAAGTGTGATTATCTAAAATGGGTGGGTTGTTGTTTGGCTCTATTTCCACCTCACTGTCCATCTCTGTGACAGAAGAGACACTGTATTCATTCCTGCATTCTGCTTCACTGGGGAGAAAATAACCTCTCGTCTTTCACTCCCTGCTCTCTGCTGCTATGACGGCATCTAAGAGCGTGGGTCAAAATGCCCTTTTTCAAAAGGCATTTTTTTAATGCCTTTTATGGGGTTAGTTAGTGAGAATTACAGCTTGGCAGTGTCCAGGGGGTGGGTGCTGGGGTTGTTGTGTGATTTTGGAACCAGGGCTTGGAGCAGGGAGCAGCTGCAGGTTTGCAGGGCACTCAGGGGTACCTGCCTGTGGAGCTCTGCCCTCCCTCAGTGGCTCTCAGACTGTTTGACTCAGGCTGCTATTATTGGCACTCTCACCACAGAATATTACAGAATAAGTGAGTGCTTTGTTAGGGTTTGCTTCTGAGACACATGCAAATGGTGTCTGGATTTTTCTTGCAATGATATTTAACTTCAGTCAGATGAATTACCTGGGACATTACTTTGATGTGCATTCAAAGGTTTTATTTGTTTTGAGCAGAAACAGCTGAATTGAGAGTGCATTGGAAGTAGAACATGTTGGTCAATATTTCTTTCCTGGATCAAAGCTTTTGTCACTGCCTGTGAATGCTGTTGTCCATCATAATGGCTTTGAACTCTTGGCAGGGTATATTTGAAGGTAGATTGGTTTGTTAATGTTATTGTACTTATTGAATTCAGGGATTTGTGTAAGTTCTTTATATAATTGATTTCTGTTTACTAGACAGTACAAACCAGAGTTGGCACTAAGGACTATGTTCTAGTTCAAGCTGTACTAATAGTAAACTTCTGCTCAAATGCTCTCACTCCAGTGGGGAATATTGTATGGTGGGATGGAGAAAAATGCTAAACATGACTTGTGTGAAGTACGTTTGGCCAGTTCTGCATGTTGAGAAGTTACTGGAGAACGTTTTTTTGTGGGGTGATTTGAGATAACACCATGCACACATCAGAACTTTAATTAAATGCACCTCCTCATTTATGGCAGAGAGCTCTACAGGTACTGAAGCACAAGGCAGCTTTGAAGCATTACCCTGTGCCAAAGGAGTGCTCACGTGAGATGAAGTTGTGTGGGAAGGCACAGCTCCGGAGACCAGAGTTCTGGTTGCAATTGTCACTTAAAATTCAAATCAGGGCTTCATTGCAAAGGCAAAGTTATGTGCAAGGAATTAACTTTTGGAGAGGTTTGTTCCTATGTGGAATGCCCACATTTGGCCTAAACATTTTTGCTATTTGAGTGGTCTGTTGCAGCCCTCATGTTGGAAGTCTCTGGCTATACCAGCTGCTGCAGCAGCTGCCATCCTGCTTCTTTCTGTTACCCACTTAGTTCCACGGGCGACTTCTGGTCTGCATTCTCTGGGCTAGGTAGAGAATTTGGATCTATTTCAAGTGGAAATCTATAATTAGGAGCTAAGATCCCAGTGTGACTGGTTTTAACCTCCACATTTTAAAAGGAGATGGTGTAAAACAGATGCGCAGCAATTCTTCCTGCCTGGGCATTTGGACCTGTTTATACAGAATATTTATTTTTAAATGAGGCAGAAGTTTTACTGGAAATTATGTTTATGAAATGAGATTTTAATGCAAAAAGCTTCACTCTGTGGTTTGCATTTAAATCCATCTCATAAATCATAAGGCAGGGTCCCAAGAAGGTGTCTGGATGCTTCAGCTGTGGATATGTTGGTGTTTATGGGCAGAAAAGTTTCTGGGACCAAGGAAGAAGATAAGTTTGCTGAATTGTTCTGTGAGTAGATGTCACTTGAAGGGAAGCAGCTTTACATGCATTTTTCCTGAAGAGAGAAATAAATTATACGGATCCAAGAAAAAGCAGGCAAGTGAGAGAAGAATGGATTTGACTGAGGAATTTTACGAAGAACCACTCATGCAAATGCTTCAGTGTTGCAACAAATAAAATAAAGTATTGATTCTTCATTAAGCTCAGTTTGAATTCAGGCTGTGCTGACTACCTGGAGTTTTACTGCTGCTCTACCACAACCCTGCATTAAAACCTCCCTGCTTCCCAAAGAACAGAGCCCTTGGATTGTCATGGCCAAGCTGAGTGGCTTGACCACCTTGTGCTGACTGGAATTTTAAGCTGGGCATGTTTTTGTTGCTGTGTTTGTAATACTCATGCTGCCTTTCCACAATGTAGAAGAAAAGAAATTTATTCTGTGGATCCTTGAATTTGTGTTCATGCTTCTAAGGATCCAAAATGCTATGGAAAAATCTTTAAAGATGCAACAGCACAAACATTATATTGTCATATTTCTCTTTGTGTCCAAAACAATTTTTAAAGAGGATTAATATAATGCTGATTGGTTCTCAGGCATGTGCTATCGAGTTGTTGAGGCCTGGTTTCAATTTCATGTCTTTATATTACACTGTTGAAAGTCCATTCTAAAAGAGTGATGAGAATAATACTGATTTCAGAGAATGCTCATTGCTAAAACAGCTTCTCAAGCATTTGCTCAGTTCTGCTGGGAGGGTCTTCTTGGTTCTATTTTAGAATGTTGCATGCAGTTTGCATTTGGCATTTGCATTATTTAGAAACATATTTCATTTCTTTGTTCCAAACTAAATCTGCAGCAAACTGGTTTGAACATCTGGGTGATTCCTGTGAGCATATGTTCCCATTATCTCCATATTTTAGTTCTAAAAATGCACAGGGACACTTGACTGCTTGTGAACTGGGAGGTTTCTGGGGTGAGAGGCAGAACTGAATCATTCCTTGCATGTGATGTTATTGTTATATACTTCCTTTTTATATTCACGTAGTTCTAAAGATAAGGTTCTGGGCCTCAGGAGGAAAGGGACTTTTCTGCTTTCCTGCTTATCCAATGTCTGCCTTCCATAGTACAAATTCTCTGGCAGATAAATTCTTGTGCCTCTGCATCCAAAGCAGCAGCTCTTCTGGTCATTTTACCATTAGTCAGTGGAACAGATAAATCCATACTCATGGAAAAGCTTGAGGTTTGCTCCTCATTGGAATTCAGATTTTTTTTTAGAGTTCCATTTTAAGCTCAAATGTTTCTCTTGTTTGAAGTTTGGCAAGTTTTGAAGGAAAAGGAAGGTGTGAATATAAAAATGGAAAATAAAGAATAATGGTAGATAGTCAAACATCCTGAATAATTTTTTATAGTTTTAAACTATGGTGGTGGATTTAGCATACTGGTGCTAATTACAGCCTCTTGTGATTAGAAGTAATAATTGAAAGTGTAAAATAAGAGCCAGGGAAGAAAAGACCTGCCAGGTTTGTGCTGCTAAATGCCTGGAGAGGAAATATTTTGCTCTGGTCACGGCTAACCACACAACCAGAGAGGGAGAGAAGAGACAGAGTTTCTTATTAGGTAGTTCTTGAGATGAATTCATCCCCTGAATTGTGGGAAATTACTAAAATCAAGACCTTTTCCTAGCAACAGCAGCTCCTCCCATTTTTGTCAGCCTGGATTTTTTTAACAGTGTTACAAGCTGAGATTTATGCAGAAAGAAATTTTCAGTTTCTGATAAAATGCTGATTCAGTCAGTGCTGGCCACTGTTTCAAAAAGTAATTTAGTTGTATTAAGTTTTTTGATGGCTCTGTTTTAAATTTTTGTTCATGCAAAATCATATTAATAACACTAATTATTTTTAACTATTTCGTTTTCATTCCTGAGCTGTTCCATTCTCTGCTTCTTTGTAAAAAACTTGCAAGCAACCTTTCACTTTTTCTGGCTTGGCAGATAATGAATGTCTGTTTTCTGCTGATACAGGATTGTAATAAAACAGTTGGACTTCTAGGTTAATTTCAACTGTTTTGCATTCTCCTAATATTACACCATTAGAATATTCAACAGATTGCTGGGTTCACTGGTAATATGCAGTTGCACATTACAGAGAGATGAACCAAATTAATTCACTAGATTTTTTTTTTTTTTTAAAACAATGAAATTATCAATAGTTTTACTGGATGTGTCTGGTAGGCAGCAGATGCCTCAAATTGGAGACCTTTATTACGAAGCTGTTTCTAATTCCAGTTGGGACTTTTAGTTAACGTTTATTTAGTAATATATATGTATGTGTATATAATGAAAGGGTAAGTAATAATGATTAACAGTATTACATTGTCCATTTGCGTAGTGTGCTTAATATACTCAATTTCTCACCCATCAGAGAGAGGCAGTGTGTGCTGGGTGTGGAATTGAAGTGGTTCTGGAGAGGTGTCTCAGCTACTCCCGCAGTCCCAGGGAGCCTTCTCCTGGTTCTTGCTGCAAGCCTGGAGCAGAACCAGAACCCTTGACATTTTTGTGTGTTGGCAGTTTTAGTGAGGTAACACTCGTAACCCTTCAGTGACTGGCTCGTGTTCTGAGTCTGTGGAGAGTTACAGAATTGTTGGGTTGGAGAAGCCCTCTCAAGCCACTGAGTCCACCCATTCCCTCACACTGCCAAGGCCACCTCTGTCCCATGTCCCTGAGTGCCACATCCACACGATTTTAAACTGCCCCATCCAGGGAACAGAGCACCTGCCCAGAGCAGCCAGGTTCTCCAGGAGCAGGCTGAGAGAAACAGTGCCAAGGGCTTTGCTGAGGTCCTGGCAGGTAACATCCACAGCCTGTGCTTCACCCACTGAAGCAGATCACCTTGTCACAGGAGGAAAGCAGGTCAGGCAGGCAGGACCTGCCTTTCCCAACACCAGCCTGGCCAGGCCTGATCTCCGGGTTGTCCTGTGTTGACACTCAGGGTGACCTGCTCCGTGACCTGCCCAGCACTGTGGTCAGGCTGCCACATCTGGAGTTCCCCAAACTCCCCTTCCCACCCTTCTCACAGATGGGTGTTTTATATTTGATAACCTCCAGTTACCCAGGCCTGCTGGGAAATGATGGCAGTTGGCTCAGTGAGCACTTCTAGCAGCTTTGTGCTGCTCCCCTCAGTGGAGCAATCCAACTTGTCACCCTTACAGCTTCTCACAAGTCATATTTGTTGACATACTTTTCTTCTCCAAACATATGTAAAGTAGAAGTAGAAAGCAAGCTGCTTTTCTTTGCCAGTGAAGTTTCACTTTAATGAAATAATTCATATGGAGCTTCAGCTGCTCCTGGGAGGCTGGGAAGAGTTGAATTGGGGGAAAGCCTTAAAGCCTGTGCACGTGTGTGTGTGCTTGGAAGGGCTGTTGTTGTTGTGCCTGTTGTGAAAGGTAATTACTTCCATGCTTCAAAGGTCAGATGGCAGGGAATAGGCCCATGAGCAAAATGAGATCAAGCATTACGGTCAGTCAAGCATCACATTTATATCTGGAAAAAGTACAAAAGGCAAACTAAAAATTAAGAAGAAACCCTTAACTTTAGTCAGAACTCTGGGCAGACATCCTTCCAACTTCTTTTGATTAGGGCAGTACCTTTTTGTTGCAGAAAAGGTTAAGGGATTCATCGAAGGTAGCATTATTAAAATGTCAACAGGAGGTTATAATCAGCATGGAAGGGTTATTAAATGGTTCACAATGAAAGGGTGAGGAAGGCAGAAAACGTCAACAGAACCTAAGAAGATAATTCCAGCCTTCCTGTTAAAACCAAATTTGCCATGCTTGTATGGAAAGTACTTACAAATAAATTTGCAGCTGGAATGTGATGTCCAAAATAGCACAGCTCCACAGCTGGCAGAATGGAGGAAGGAATTTCAGTGTTTAAAGAGAGACCGTGAAGCAGCTCAGTATTGTATCATGTCTTTAATGGATGCTTCAGAGAGAATGATGTTTGTTTTCAGCGGGTGGTTACAAAGTTTTAATGTCACAGGCAGAACTCTGGATAGTTCATCATTTTTGAGTTGAAAGCCAGCTGTATCACAGAGGGAAAGGGATTAGTTTCCTGTCAGCTTCCTTTTTGGAAAAAGCAATGTGTGCACACCACAAATATTTCCAGCTTGGGTTAAGTATGTTTGAAAATACCTTTTGGTTGGAGTCATATTTTGATGGGCAAGGAGAAAGGACTTGCTTTCAGTTTTACATGTTTATATAGACTCATTTTTAAAAATCTGAGGAGCTTTTTTTTTCTTCTTCCCTTTAAAAAGTACAAGCCGTTCAAGCTGGGAGAGTTTGGCCGGGGTTAACCCTCAGCTCTTCAGTCGGTGGAGAACATTCTTTCAGAAATTGCTCTGTACTTTTTGAAGGGACAGCTGAAAGACAAAGACAACAGGAGGGCTTTGGTTTTTAAGTACATATGAATGAAGGAAAAAAATACAGGGCGTGGTAGGAATGTGGAGTTTTACTTCTTTTGGAGTTAGGATGTACCTTTCCTAAAACAAAAGGTAGGGGAAGTGCTGCAAATGCTTGTATTCATGCATGTGTGAAGTGTTCCCTGAGTCTTTAGAGGGATTAAAAAAAAAAAAGTAAAATGTCATTTTTCTATCAATGCTCTGTGTATACAGGATGAGACAGACTGTAAACAATGCTGTGAAACATGAGAAGATGGAAGACTGAAAGTGCAAATATTGCAATGTGAGAGTGCCCTCCTGCAAATACGACCCAAATACAAATTGCTATTAGTCATCTACTTCAGAATACACAGAGGGCTCCGTTTTAAAATGTTTCCTATTGTGTGCAACCCTTTTAATATAAAAGGTCCTTTTCCTTTCCTTTATTCCTTACCAATAACAGCATTTGTGTGAAAACAAAGTAGTTTCTTTGCCAGATAGGTGCCATTGAGCTTTCTTCACCTGAAACCATGTTGCTTTCATTAGCTAGAAGCGTCCCCTTGGGATGCTTTCCTCCAAAACTTGCAAAAAGTATCCCATGAGAGTAGTCTTTCACTAGCAGGGAAATAAATGAGATTTCTCCTGTAGTACTTTTCTCCAACTTTAGTTTCCAGAAACACCGTAGCTCTCAAGATCCATTAAATCCCAATCTCCATGAAAGTAGTCCTTTTATCTCAAACTGTAATATAAGGGTAAGAAAATATTGCTTTAATTCATCAAACCAAAGAAAGATATAAATAAGCATCTGTCATTTTGAATGGAAAAGCTTGAAAATGAGCAGTCTCATAAGAAATTAGAAGTTTTCATTCATTTTACAGAGTAGTAGCTGGGTGACTTGCTCAAGACATTATTAGTAGTTGGTGTATAAAGTTAAATAATGCTTGAAACCTCCATTCTCCTGTTTGACTCATCCTCTAAAGATGTCATGGGCATGACAGATTGAGACTTGCAAAAACTGCAGCAAAAACTGCGGTGTTTGGCATGAAAGCCACATTACCTATAACACCTGCATGCGAACAGCAAAACTTGCTAGATGCCTAGACAAAATGAAACTAAAACAAAACCGTGCTGTTTGCCGTTGAGGATTTCGGTGTGCTGCTCTCACCCGAGGCTTTTGCTGTCTCTCATTGTGCAGTGTTGAGGGGGAGGTTCCCAGCAGCGAGACCGGCACGTCCCTGGATAGTCCGTCCGGCTACCCGCAGGGCCCTATAACGCACAGCTCTGCCCTGAGCCCCGAGCACTACGAGCATCCCTACGGGCTGTACTCCATCGCCCCGGGCCAGCAGCGAGCCCGCCGGCCCAAGCTCCAGCACTCCACCTCCATCCTGCGCAAACAGGCCGAGGAAGAAGCCATCAAACGGTCCAGATCGCTTTCCGAGAGCTATGAACTCTCTTCAGACCTCCAGGACAAGCAGGTATTTGAGCTCTGGTACCTCGTTTGGGTCTATGAAATGTGGGAAGTCTTTTCTAGCATCACTTCAGTTAAGACTTTTAATTCTGTTATTCTTCGTCCCATACACCTTCCCCACCTCCTGGAGAAAAGTGTAAAAGATATGTTAATACTGTTAAAAGTAAAAACGGTTCTTGGAACTGAGATTTTATGCTCCAGGAGTGCACTAGAATGTAACCATGCAAAATATTTTTCTAAGAAAGTCATTTTGAAACCTGGGTGGTTTTGTTGTCACAGAAAGGAAGGGAGAGCTTATTGCAACTGATATTCTTTTATATCTGTGAGGCGAATTAATATATTTGTGTATTTTATGGTGGAATTTGCAGATGACTATTGGATTCATTATTGGAGTTTTGGGTTTTTACTTTCAAAACCTATACGCATGAAGTATATGAAAGTCAATATGAGAGTTAAATGCTTTTGTGAGACTTTCCCCTTGTCCCAAGCCGCGTGAAGTGACGAGGGTGCGTGTGTTCCTGTGGCAGGTGGAGATGCTAGAACGGAAGTATGGGGGCCGTCTGATCACCAGACATGCTGCCCGCACCATTCAGACCGCCTTCCGCCAGTATCAGATGAACAAGAACTTCGAGCGCCTGCGCAGTTCTATGTCTGAGAATCGCATGTCAAGGCGCATCGTCCTGTCCAATATGAGAATGCAGTTTTCCTTTGAAGGACCTGAGAAAGTCCACAGCTCCTACTTCGAAGGGAAGCAAGTTTCTGTTACAAATGATGGGTCAAAGCTGGGCTCCCTGGTGCCGTCGGAGTGCGATGAGCTCGGAGAGACGGCTACCATGAAGTCCCCAGCAGCATCCACTGATTTCACTGATGCTATAACAGAACTGGAGGATGCTTTTTCCAGGCAGGTGAAATCCCTGGCGGAATCCATCGATGACGCACTGAACTGCCGCAGCCTGCATTCGGATGAAATCCAGAGTGCGGAGCAGGTCAGGAGCAGGGAAATGGAGAGGGAGAGCTGTGCCCCGAGCAAACCAGCCATCCACAATGTGGATCACAGGAAGCTGGACGAGATGACGGCATCCTACAGCGATGTCACGTTGTACATTGACGAGGAGGAGCTGTCCCCACCCCTGCCACTCTCCCAGTCCGTGGAAAGACCGTCCAGCACGGAGTCGGACTTGAGGCTCCGCTCTGTGAACTCTTCCCAAGAGTACTGGTCCATGACCCACAAAGATGATAAGATAGACACTGATACAAGCTGCAGGAGTACCCCGTCACTGGAATGTCAGGAGCAGAGGATGAGGATGGATCACCTCCCTCTGCTCACTATTGAGCCACCCAGTGACAGCTCCGTGGACTTGAGCGATCGCTCAGAGAGGGGCTCGTTAAAGAGACAGAATGCGTATGATCGAGGCATCACCAGCCAGCAAGGCAGCCCAAAACATATCCCTCACAGCATTCCTGCCAAGATCATCACCCGGGAGGAGCAGGAGGCCAGGCACAGGGCTAGGCCCATGGACAGTCACTTGGCCATCAATGGCACAGCAAACAGGCAAAGCAAATCAGAGTCTGATTACTCTGATGGAGACAATGACAGCATCAACAGCACTTCCAACTCCAATGATACAATAAATTGCAGCTCAGAATCCTCTTCTAGGGACAGCCTAAGGGAGCAAACCTTGAGCAAACAAACCTACCACAAAGAGACTCGAAACAGCTGGGATTCCCCTGCCTTCAGTAACGATGTTATCAGGAAGCGCCATTATAGGATTGGGCTGAATCTCTTTAACAAGTAAGTACAGCAGTTCTCACCTTCCTCTATGTGTCACTGAGAATGAACCAGGAATATTTTTCTTGTAGCAGGTAAGGTAAGATTGATGGCTGGTACTGACCTTTCAGTGAGTAAACAAGGTGCTTGTGACTGTTCATGTTCAAGTTTAAGTTGATGTCTTCACAGTTTAACAGCTTCAAGAAAAAAATATAATTATGTGTACAGGAATGGTAATAAATTATTGAAGATTAATCCAACTCCTTTCTTGGGGAAAAATATGGTGGCTTGATCCTGATCCATTTTTCAGTGTTATGTTATAAAATATTCCGATTTCTTCCTGCCCTAATCATGTAGGTGGTATAAAACTCATCAGATGGGAATTAGAAACAGCATGCAGCATATGATGAGTTTCCTGTTTAACACTGGCAGGGCCTAGAATTTGTTCAGTAGATTTCATTAAAACTGTGGTGCTAAAAGCCAATGCACTGCATATTTTTTATACTTAATGAATGTTTACTATTTCTCATGAAACTATCACAAAATTTGTATTTCTGCCTGTGACTGATAGTTTTCCTGTGTTTTCCCTGTGGTTTGAGTCAGGCTTCCTGACTCCTCCTCCTTTCAGGCCTCCTTTTCAGGTAGCAGTGCTTTGATGTGTTTGGATTGATAGGTTGGTGGTTTCTCATGTATTTGTTGTAACGTTGGAGACAATTAAAGCTTTTTGGTGCCATCATATGAGCTATTCGTGACAGCCCCAAGTTGGGCTGTAAACACTTTCAGGTTTAGCTTTTAGTGTTTGTGAAAAGGCCTTTCTGGGAGCTTCCAACCAATCGGAATTATGCACGTTGTAGGACCGCTGCTTGTGAGGTTGAATGGGTAGGAAAATGCATCAATTAGCTCTTTCTTGGAAGATCTAAAAATAATGTCCTTGGCAGGGAGGGTGGGGGGAAGGTGTTGGTGCTGTTGGCTGACATTTAACACTTGGTGTTTGCCTGGGTTTTTGCACAGGAATTAAACTTCAAGCAGTCGATGCTCATTGTGCCTCAGGCTTGGTAAGAGTCTTCTGAGTCAGCTGCAGAAGGGTGTAGGGAAAAAGTGAATGGAAAAAGTGCTCAGGCAGCATGCAGGGGTGAATGAGAGCATTGGAAGCTGTCAGGTGCTGCTAGTGACACATCAGTAGGAGGCTGAAAGTGAAAAATAAATGTCAGGAATAGACAAGAATAGAGGCAGGTGTTTGAAACAGATTGAAATGACCTTGCAGCACAGACTTGCACAGAGATAAACCTGTTTTCTGTATTGCTGTGAGGTGATGTGCAGCTCCTCAGCAGTGAGTGCTGCACGACAGGACTGTGCAGAACTCCAGGCAGCACCTCTGAGTGGCATCTTTTGCTCTGTGTGATTTTCTTTTCCCCACTGCATTTTGTCTCCAGCGTTGAAAGTGAACTGAAGGTAGTCATTACTATCTGCTGAGTCACACTGATTCTATTGATTCATCAGACAGTCCCCAAATATCCCACATATGCCACGTGTCTTGGATTTTGGTTGTGGCCCTTCAAGTCTGAGGATTGTGACATTTTCATTGATGTGCAGTGTTGGGTATTGAACTATCATAGAGTGTGATGGTGCATGAGTCTGTAAATTCTTTTGAAAAGGGAGCTGGAAAACCTTGAAAGCTTTGTTCTTGTGAAAGCTCAGGAGTCTCTAGAGAGTGCATCAGGTGGGATGGCAAATTGCATCTTGAGGTGAGTGGTCAGTGCAGTGGTCAGCTCAATGCAGCAGAGTCACTTCACTGTTTTTTCACCACATTATCTTCACAACACATTTATGATCATAAAACAAGGGAGCAGTGGGAGTGTTGGCAGCAGCTCCTGGGAGGATGCGTGCTCCACCCAGGAGGAAGTACTGAAAGAAGTAGCTTTGAACTTACCTAGTACAAGAAGGCAAGTTTTTATCCAAATGTCTGCATCTACCAGAGGAGATTTTAGGGATGTCTTTTACAAGCAGTTAATTTCACTGTGTCTTTGAAATCTTCCTTGCAAATTAAGATCCCAAGCCTTAATTAACAAATGTCCTTTCTTTGTGGTACATGACGCCTGGCTGAAATGCAGAGAATTAAGAACCTTAAAGAAGTGCACAAATTGTAGCAAATACTTCTGCTTTGTTCTTTAGAAGTGCTACAAGGACAAAGATTTTAAAAACATGGGAAGTCATTCTCATCACAGTTGAAATGTCAATTTTTAGCTTTTCTGGCTTTTCTATTTTAATAACAGTTTTCAGAAGCCAAAGTGCTGTTTTCTTATCAGAGGCTCTTTGTTAGGATGGGCAGTTACGGGTGGGGTAAAAGTTGAGCACAGCTGGTGATCCAGTTCACTTAATCACTGATAGATGCAAAACATCAGCAGCACAAAGCTCCCTGGAGAATGGAGAACACAAGACATTGGGAAAAAATTACAGGTAATTGAAAATCACTTTTCTGGGAGTTCTATTGGAAAGTGTCCCTGCCCATGGCAGAGGGTTTGGAATAAATCGTCTTTAAGGCCTCTCCCAGTCCAAACCATTCTGTGACTGCCATGATTATCACTTGATCAAGGAATTTTTTTCAAACTGTAACTTGGTCTTCAATTTGGAACCTTAGTCTTGATTAAAACAGTGGACTTTTCAATGATTTGTAATAGCAAATAAGCTAGAAGGTAAAGTATCCCCCAAAATGGAATGATTTCTGCCATGGAAATTGCAACTAACAGCTTCTGTGCGTTGCCGAGGCCCTGAATGGCAGCAGTGATTCCCCCCTGGCAATGGGCTGGCACTCTGTGTTCCCATTCATTCCTCCCCAAAGGAAGGGTTGCAGGTGCATGCCCCAAATGCAGCAGCTCCCAGGGAGCCTTGGGCAGCCCAGCTGTGTTGAATTAGGCATTTTCTTCAGTGGAGCTGGAAAGGGATGTGGACTGGGAGAATTGCACTAGAAACCATTCCTCCCTCACAGGCAGAAGGAAAACACTACCTAGAAAGGTTTATTTTGCAGGCTGCAATTCCTGCCAATGCAAATCCAGCCCTTGAGACTGGTTTGCTTATAACAAGGTTTCAAGAGGCCTTTTGACTGCAGCTTTAAAAAGGAAAACAAGGAGAAAAAAAAAACTAAAAAGAGCTGTGATTGCGTTCTCCTGTTTGTTTTGACTGCAGGCTGGAAATACCAGGTTTACCAGTTATTGCACCCCATTCTGGTAGGATTTTCAGTTCCATCCTGCTACTGATACGCTGATGGTTCTGAGAGATTAACTAGAACTGAGTGTTTAACCTCAGCAGTGTGAGGAGACGTATCCTGCCTGTGGGTCAGCAGTGCTGGGCTGGCATCCTGTGCACAGGGATTGCCACAGAGCCTTGTGCCACCAGGGGTGTGACAGCAGCTCTGGGTCCCTGCCAAGCGTTTGTGGCTGCCAGGTGCGTTTCTTGCTAACACTGCCTAGGGTTACAGTGTCCCCTGCCCGTGGTGACACACCCGCCAGGGCAAGGGCCAGGGCCAGGACAGTGCCTGCTCAGCACTCCTGGGCACGGGGCACAAACACCTTCCGTGCTAACAAAGCACAGTCAGCAAAACAGAGACAGCATCAGAGGAGTTTGAAAACTTGTTGCAGCTGTGCCTGATGCTACAGAAGATGGGAGATAAGGGTGGCATTGCTCAGACTCAGTTTTTAATCTAGCAAAGCCTGGAGTCATGTTTAGTGTCTCCTTTGGGATATCAGCTGTTGGAAGGCACTGTAAATGGGCCTCCCATCTGGCAGGGTTCCTGTGGCATTGTGTTCCTTGCCATGGGAGCCAGTCTTGCTGGTGCTGATTGCTGACAGTGCTGGTAAGGAGAGGCTGCGAAGTGCAGCTCAGGGGCTGTTTCACTGCTCCAAGCTGGATGCCAGGGCATAGTTTAGGCTTTACATGCTAATCCTGCATGTACTTCTTGGGGGTACATGAATGTGACACCACTTTACAGTACTAGAACAGAGCCTGGGCCAGCTATAAATTTACAATAAATTTTCCCGTATGCTTTTCACCCCTAACCTCCCTTCTTTTGTCCTCTTTTCCTCTCTGAAAAGGGCAGTGACAGATGGAGAAGTATTGCCCACATGTCCTCCGTGCATTACAACGTTCTGTACTGAAGAGTTTGCTGTAGCTTCTTTTGTAATGGGCCATTGTCAAGGTTCCTGCTATTCCAAAGTTCTCCCAAAGGATTTATTGACAGAGATAAAAAGGCCTGAGTATCTGTTTGCAATATGCAGTGATGTACCATCTTTAGCCCTGAAAGCCCTACTGGCTTCCTTTATTGCACGATGGGGATCTTTTTATTCCAATTTAAAACCCACTGTTGATATGAATTGGATACTAATTCCAGGAGCAGACTTTTTTTTTGCATTTCTAGATTCCCTGGAATATTAATTTTAAAAGTTTTTTATTTTACTAAGCAGATATGAAAGGAATTTGCTGAGTGCTGGTGGGATTATACCAAAGACAATATTACAAATTACAGTTTCTCGATAAATTCTTGTTGTAAGTCTGAGGCACACAATAATAATATTTGTGAGAAGACACATTTTTCATTTTCCATGAAAACAGCTTTAACTATTAAGCAGAGGTATAAGGTTTCCATCATTTTCTGTCTCCGGGTAGAGACTGAAGGTAATTTGGATCCCTACGTACTGTTACACTCAAAGTGCTGCAAGCTTAGATTCTCTTTGGAATCCTTAAAAGTTGCCAGATGTTACTTACTTGGTTTTTAAAAAATAATTTTGCAAGTAGTCATTAATCCAGCTTCTGTAATAAGTGTACTAATCTGGTGTTCTCAATTTACACCCATCACACTCATAATGAATTTCAGTAAAAAGGCTGAACATGATTCCTGTGTTGCTTAGAGTCAGTCTCATGACAGCCATTCAGCATTCTAATATCTGGTCTCTAAACATGTGCTTTTGGACTGTTCTCCATTCAATTTGAATTTGAAAGCTTGTTGGAAACATTTCTAATGATTTTAAACTTTGTAAATACAGATTGAGTAGGAGGGAGAAGGCGTAAATCAGACTGGGTTGGTTCTCTTTACCTTTGAACCAATTCTTTTATTTTGCCAGCTAATCCCTAATATCTTCAATGATTTTTTAAATGATTTGATAGAAAGAGGAAGGGGGAGAGAAGAGGCTTGGCCAGGATTTCACAACAGAGTCATTTGCTGTCCTCGTGTGTGTGCTGAGAGGGGCTTTACTGTTGTTGCAACATCTGGACTGCAGATTATTCAGACGCAGACGGTTCCAACAAAAATTAAAATCAAAGCGCTCCATGTAACTTGTCTTCTAACATGCCGAGGAGTTAGTAAGAGGAGAAGAATGTTCTTAGTATGA
Organism: Certhia americana; assembly: GCA_018697195.1. Lineage (NCBI taxonomy): Eukaryota > Metazoa > Chordata > Aves > Passeriformes > Certhiidae > Certhia > Certhia americana. Next base: position 3,914,401 of record CM031868.1, on the reverse strand, counting down.
CTCTCATTATTTCTAAAAACATTTAGCCCTAAGTGAGAACACCCAAGGAAAAAAAAAGGCTTTGTGTGTTTTGCTTTGTTCTGTGCATGTTTTATCTTTTCTCCCGGAGGAGCCATTTTTCCTCCTTTTTTTTTCCAAAACAAGTGCTTTGATTAGCATAAATCATATCCCATCCAAAGCAGCTGAAATGTAGAACTAATATAAAATTGAAGCACCAGGTTCAAATACGGGCACGGGGATTTCTCTTATTGCCATTAAAAGGCAGTATAAACTTTCCCAAATGTTGGAAGCAAATGTGGTTTTGCTAGAAGCAGCAATAGCTGAGTATGCCCTGGATCCCTGCAAGAGCCATTTCCTCATCGATGCCTCCAGGTCCCGCTGCCCTTCAGCATTCCGGGCACACTCCTGTCTCCCTGCTATGTGCCAGGAATTGGAGCTGAGCTCTGACAATGCCTGCGTGCCTCCTGTTGGAGAATGAGCCCATGAATGGGGAAATTTCACCAGCTGAGCAGCTCCCAGACTGGAGCTGATGGGACTCTGGGTGCCAGAATTGGGATTCCTTCTGTCCGAAAATCTCCAGTGGTCAAATTTTGAAGGTGACAAATGTGACCAGCTGCCTTTGCAGGAATGCAAAGGGCAGCTGGAATAGGGACCTGGGAAGGCTGTGTAGGAAGAAGAGTTAAGGAAAAGGGAAGATCCCATCAGCTCTTTTTTGTGTAACAGTTTATATCTACCAACTGAATTTGGGTTTTGTAGGTCGTAAGTGGCAAATCAGGAGATCTTTAAACTGTATTGCACAAAATGTGTCCCTTTCAAAGGGAATGTGACTGTCAGAGTTTCCCATTTTTACTCAGCAGAGTTGCAGAACCTGAAGCCAAAATGCTTCTGATGTAACTGCCGTGAGGGTGTGGAAAGAGGATTTAGGGCAGGGGCAGGAGAAGGCATAAAGACAGGGACTGTTTCTTAATTTAAAGAACACAGTCATCCTAAAGTGTCGTTCCTGACAACACTTGCATAAACATGAGGGCAATACTCAAACCCTGGCACACAGTTCTTAGAGAGGCAGCCAGTTTTCCATATGTCTTGTCCCAAAGTGGAGTGTGCTTTGCTCTGCTGGCAGCTACAAACTCCTGCCCCTGCTCTGTGAGAAATGCAGTGGGGTCAGAGGAGGTGAGAACAACCTCATAGAGTAATTTGGCCCATTAATTTAGCTACAATATTTCCTTCTTATTGCCTTCTTTCTTGTGAGGCAGGAAGGGGGGGGGGGACAAAAAGGCAGGCTGCCCCTAGCCAGGAGAGGGAATAATGAGGAGGTAGGAATTGCTCTAGCAGGATGACTCAGGGCTGTTTTCACTAGCAAGGACATGTCCAGCTACTGCATTGTGAGTCCTTGGGGTGTGCCTCGTGTGCCTCTCCACTGTGCTGCCTGCTCTGTTCCTCAGGAATTATGCTTCTTACACAGGAAAATCCTTTTTTGGAAATAGCTTTAAACTCTATTTTACCTCCTTTATTAGAATGAGCCAGACTTTTTGCTCCAGGGCCTTTAGGTGCCTTTGATACACTTTTTACCCTTTGATACGCTTTTTACCCTTCTGTAAACAGCTCTGATTCAGGCAATACTTTTCAGACCAACCTAAACATCCACTAGCAGTAATAATGTTCAATGTATAATTTCCTAGCACCTTGTTAGGTAATGAAGCCATAAAGAAACTGGTTGGTCAGGCAGAAAGTAATGGTAGAACCACATAGGTTGGTTGCCCAATTTAATGAAAATACACATCTACAGGGTTTCCTCTCTTTATTTTGCTCCCCCACCAAAAAGATCTGGGCACTGAGATCACTTCCTGGTGAATTCTTTCCGTAGTGGCATGAGTAGAAATTAACTTTTCGTGCACAGAGGTTACTCCAGGTAATTTGGTGTGATTGCAAGTGTGCACTCACCTTCCTATCTGTGGTGGGAGGTGTTGAATGAACTTTAGACAATTAATATCCTAATGTCAGAGAAATCATCCTCACTGGGGGCAAACTGTAGTGCTCCTGCCCAAATCACGGGAATAACTATCCCCCCATTTCCATGAGATGCAGGAGGGAGAAATGTGCTCTTTCCTGGCTTTCCTTGTAAATACCCGAAGATGCAATTTACAGTCAGTTTTCCTTTCTCTTCATTAAGCAGTTGTGCAATTGAAAAAAGCACAACTCAGGCTTCCCACTCAGTTTCTCTCATTTTCCTCTCAATCCCCTTTTGTCTTGCCATGGAGTGAACTCTGACAAGTTGTTTTGACACTAGTTTTGGTAGTATTTTAAGGATATTGTTTTTTTCCTTCATAGCCAGAAGGTTTAAAATAGGCCTAGGGATTCTCTTGGCTTCACTGCAGCAGCAGCAGGCTCTTCAGCAAAAGTAAAGCAAGAAATTCAACCATAGAAACCAAACTGAGCTGTGTGCCAGACTAAGGAGAATGTTCAACTAGCTTGTTATTGCCAGCTGGGTTATTTAAAAATATTTAACTTTTTAAATGACTCTTAAGAAAAGTCTTAGGTTCTTGCTTTTAAAAAGCCATCCCTGTTTTTTAATGTTGAAGTAATGTTTATTTTTGTGACAGTTGTAAATATTTTCAAAATGAGATTGCTTGTATCAAAGGCAAGCAAGATTATTTTTTTTTCTTTTTTTTACAGAGGGCTGGCATCATAGCTGCATTAAACTCTCCACCCCTCACATGAAAAGATTTCTTTGGCAGCTGTATATTTGTGAAGTGTTTCTGTGTGCAGTGGGTTTCTAACAGCCTCTAAGAAACGTTCGTACATCTGGTTTGCTTGTTTTCAAATTGTCTCAGTTTCCCTGTAGCAGAGACAAGGAACCAACAAACATAGGTGTGCCTTCAGCAATCCTGGAGTTCCAGAAGTTTCACCAGGCTTCTCACTCTCAGTCAGGCTGGCTTTGCCCCCTTGCCTCAGTCAGCTGTTAGAGCAGTGTGTTTGTGGTTATTTACACTGTTAATAAATCCCTGCTTTAACTCAGGTGATACTTTTGGCATTTCTGGGTATTGAAAATGTCCCGTGCTCATTTGTTAATTAATGCTCCCATTTGACAGCTCTTTTATTGTCTGAGCTGTGAAAGGAAATACAAAGATTTCATGTGGGTTTGGGTGTTCGTAAGCTTTACATGTTTAGCAAGTCAGGGATGGGCAAGGCTTTATCCACCTTTGTGCTGTGGTTTTGTGGCAGGTTTCTTTTGGAGGCAGTGCTTGTTATTTGTTCTCTCCTCTTGGCTGCTGTGGACACAGGCACTTTATCCACACTGGCTTGGATAATACAAATGATGGTGCAGCTGTGGAGAGAGATTGATTGGATTAAAAAAATAATAGAAAAACCAAGCCAAGCCAAACCTCCAAACTGCACTGCCAAAAAAAGCCACCAAAAAAACCCCCAAAACATAAAACAACAACAACAACAAAAAAGAAACAAAAAAGAAACCCAAAACACCTTTTTGCCCTAGTTCAGTTTGTCAGGAAGTCCCAAATCAGTGACAGGAATGGGAGAAGGGACTGCTGCCTGTGCTGGCAGTGCCACTGGAGTGCTCACCCAGCTCAGCACTGAACTGGGGTTTACTGGGTTTGTCCTGCACCAGGGCTGGCTGCAACAGTACACCCAGGAGATAACAGGACATACTAAGCCTGTGCTGATCCATTTTCCCATCCAGAATCCAGCTAAAAGCTTTTCCTCTACCAAATTCTCTTTTCAGAATCACTGCAGTGTTTTTGTAAAAGCAGTGTTTCCTAAAAGTTTAAAGATAACAGTTTGAATATGTTCAGGAAGTCAGACAGCTTTTACCCTTCCCTTCTTCAAAGGAGGAGCTGTCTCTGCCTGGCTTTCCTGCCTTCTCTAACTCTGGCAGGTCTTGAGCCCTCCTGGATATGGCCAGTACTCTCTAAGGAATGAGCTTATATAGTGGCTTGATCTGTTATTTTGAAGTTTGCATTAATCCCTCCATCAGGTTTTTTCCCTTAGAAGTCACTTTAAACCACCCTAATAAATGTCTTGTTATTAATCAGTTTCTGGCAAGATCCTTAGTCCTTTAATCAACCTCTGAGAATCTTATGTAAATAATTTTGCACATCTTTGGTGTTGATTTTTTCTTCTTTTTTTATTTCTTTTTGGTTTTTTTTTTTTTTTTTGGTTGTTTCATTTTAGGTTGTTTTGTTGGGTTTTTGTGAGACGAGATATTTTTAAATTTATTTTGGAAGCAACCTTGTAAATATCAAAAGTTCTCTAAATAAGTACAGCATCAGCTATGCAAGGTGCTAACGTTAGAGGGTTTATTTTGATATTAGTTAATGTATTCAAATCTGAAAATAACTGCTCTGCTTCTGCTTCTTCCTTCATGCTATTTATAGATTTCTTATCTTGTCTGTTATTGGTCTGTGTAATTAACAAGCCATCAGTGGGTATTTTCCTAATCAGAAAAGACTCTTAGTTGTAAGTACAAAGTGAGCAGACAGAAATGAGGATAACTTATCCAGGTGTCCTGGCCCATGTTCAATCCTGACCCTTGCATGTCCCAGTCCCTTCTGCATCCAGTCAAACACTTAGAAACTGAGTCAGGGTTTGTTGAAAAGGAAGGTCTGTTCAGTTTAAGTTTTTTGGGTTTGCTGCCCTCCCCAAAGCCTGGCAGATACCTGGTGTGAAAAAACATCTTGAAAGGAGCAAATGAGTTTCTGGTGGTTTGCTGGAGTCAGCACCACAACCTTCTCATCCCTTTGGTGCATTTAGGGAGCAATTCCTAAAGACTTGGTGGTATTTGAAATTTCTGGTGTTGGAGATGACTTAAACTTCCATTATCCTATTTAGTTCTTCAGTGTTTCTGACTTTGAAAGGAGACAAGATGCTGCTAATGTTAAAGGCAGAAAGGGAAGGCCCCCTTGAGTACATTTTTCTCTGAACCTATTGTTAACTTCACTTCTGAAGTAAAATTTCCTTGGAAATACAGCACTTCAGAACACTCTGGAAGAGTCATCATTTTCTGGTAAGTACTTTTCTTGGTGAATAAGATAATGTCCCACCTGGTGGGAGGTGGGAAGGAGCCTAAAACACAATAAAGCCCTGAGCCTGCCGTATATACCAGGTGATTGATCAAACAGGGAAGGAGCAGCCTTCATTCTTACCACTTGAGGGTTCAGGTGTTATTTTCATATTACTGCTGCCAGGTTACAGCTTCTGTAACAAACTGGGCTACTTTTAAATAATCCTAGACTGCTTTCAAATAATCGCAGACTGCAAAACTCACTGAAATTTCACTCTAGCATGAGGGGAATATCAATGGAAAAATTCAATGTTTTGTAAATGAATTTTTAACTCTGTTTGGGATTTTTAACTGTTTTGGACACTCACCTCGCCTGGTTTGAAGAGTATTTGAATCAAGAGACTTCATATTACCAAGCCAGAGGCAAAGCTTTTTAGGTGCAAAAGCTGACCCTGACTTATGCAAAGTTATACAACCAGAGAGGCGCTGATGAAAAATAAATTATTTCATCTTGGTTATGATTTTAAATGTTCAGACTTATGCAGGTGGTAGGAATTCAAGTTGATTTTTAGTACAGTAAGTAATGATCCAATATTTTCTATATGTCAGGTAAAGGTGATCTTTGGATTAAGCAGAGGGGTTTGAGTGCTGTTTTCTGCTTTGACATTCACAGGAGATGAGCTCTCCTGGGGTTGTGTCACTCTGAATTTACTGGACAAATGTAGCTCACTAACAAGGGGGATGGAGAAAACTATTCCTGTTTTTCTTGGATGCTGTGAATTTAAATTTAGAAAGGTTAAGTATTCTGAAATACAGTTTAAAAGCATATGAACATAGCAATTACATTACTTACAGAAAAGGGACTTTTTAGTATGAAGGAGATTAATTTTAAAAGGTGACCATGTATATAATCTTATTTCAGATGAAAAGACCCGCAAAGCCTGATGCAAGAAATTGAGATTTGAGGACTCCCTTTTGATTAAATTATATATATTTCTCTGTTCTGTCTAATTCTTAATAGGGTACTAAGGGTATAATAATGGAACGTAAAAGAGTAGGAGAACTGAATGATGATGTATTTAGCAATGTTATTTGCAATTAAAACCCTGGGGAAGGGTTATGGTTGTGTGATCAACCTTGTATAAAAATAGCACGGTCACCTTGTCCTTTCAGATTGATTTTGCTTGCCTTAAAGGAAATATCTTTTAGGTACTCCAGCAAGCTGCAAACCACCCACTCTTACAGGTGGACATTATATTGTTATTTCTTACAAAATAAAGCTGATGATGGTATTACTGGTTCTGTAAAGATTTCCCTTGAATATTTTTAAAAGGAGTGATGGTTTTCTGCTGTTCTTGCCCTGCTGGATGATGCAGTGCACAGTGTATGCTGTAAGGGGGATTTTGCAGCGCTTGAGAATAAAGCACCATTTGTCTTTATTTTATTGCCAGCTCTGTCCTGACCCTCCTCCCCTGCACACACTTCTTAAGAAGTTAAAACGAGTGGCTTTGGTTTGCTTTGTTTTGAGATGTGAAAGTGGTTACAGCTAAATCTGGAGCTGTATAAAGAGATGTAAAACACTGCAGAAACTGGGAAGGTGCTTGTCTGAGGGAGGGAAGTCTGGGGCAGTGGGTGTGTTAAAAGAAGAAACTGAAAGTCTCAATTAGATGGGAGCTACACCATTCTTAATTGCTTCTTTTTTCTTGACTGACTGTAGTTTTCCCCCTTATTTTTTTGTACTCTCAGCTTGCAAGTGATACCACTTCTGATGTTTGTATTCACTAAGTTTAACTTTTGCCAGCAGGCAAGGGGGATGTCTTTGTTCCATGGTTTTTCAGCAGCAGATTTTCAGTTCAGTTTCTGGAAGGTACCACTCTCCCAGCAACAGGAGCTTTTAGTAGCTGGTATTGGGCTTTGTTTCACTGTAAAGGGAGGCTGTTTGCAGCCAGAGCTTCTCCTTGGGAGGGTTCTGGAGCAGGGAATGTGTAAAAACAGGCAAAGATGTGTCTCAAAGCTGTCCTCAGCTCTTAGCAGCGAGCAAAGTATTCAACTACACATTCCTGAAGCTACACTAGCCCCTCCTGCTGGGACATTGGTTAAAAGTGATTGAATATATTGATCATAATTGCCAGAACCGTTTGTGGAATTTTAATCAGATGTGATAAGGTGGAATGGAAGTAAGTTCATCCTTCTGCATTGTTATTTCTCCTCAGAAAACCTGAAAAAGGAGTCCAGTACCTCATTGAGAGAGGATTTGTGCCGGACACTCCCGTTGGGGTTGCCCACTTCCTGCTGCAGAGGAAAGGGCTCAGCAGGCAGATGATTGGAGAATTCCTGGGAAATCGGCAGAAGCAGTTCAACAGGGATGTGTTAGAGTGAGTATGGTGTGGGGAAGAGGTGAGCATTGCCCATGGTGGTAAATCTGCTGTCTCCGTGGTTCACAGAAATGCTGTTTCATTCCCCTCCCCATCCTGTTGTTGGCCAGCGTGTTCCTGGGGTCCTGAATTGTGCTAATTACTTCATTTTGATGCTTCACATATGCTTTACACCTTGGAATGAGAAAAAGGCTCTCGAAAGTGTAACAGAACTTGCAATAAAGGGAAGCCTGTGAGCATTATTGCAAAACTGATAATAAAGTTTGGGTGAGGATTGGAAAGGGTGTGAGAAATGCCAGGCTTGTAGTTTCATTGTGTTTTTGCATAAAAGGAAAAATATTAAAAGCAAGGGGAATAAATTGCTGTCAATCTACATTTGCTACAGTGTTACTAGAAGAAAAATAAGAGCTACTGTAATTTGTCATTGTATATCTATACATTTAAGAAAAAGCTTTTAAAAGTACATAGAGCTTTCAGTGATTTCTGCACTACAGTGCTGTTACTTTCAGTGATTCTTGTCTGGTCATTTCAAAACTAAAAGCTAAGCTTAAAGGAAATTTATAAGCCTCAGATTTTAAAGCAGTCTTTAAACAAAGTACTAGAATGACATAGTTCATGTTGCTGATTATATTAAAATGGTTCCCTTTTATTTTTTGTCAGCACTGTATTTTCAGAGCAAGAAAGTAATTATTTCTCCATAAATGTTCACTGAAAGTCATGGCAAATTATGGGGAGATTAGAATTACAGTAATAATAAGAGAGTATCCAAACAAGGTTATTTTTTTTTTTCTCTGCAATTAAGAACGTTCCTAGACACAGAGCCATTTGGTACAGATTATTGTGCCTGCTGCAGGCTGTCTGAGATGTGATATTTTGAGCAGTATAAACAATTCATTATTGTTGGAGGTATTGAGATAGTTGATTGGCCTGGAAGCACAGAACTAATAATTATTTGTGGCAGTGGTACATCACTTACAATGGTTAGACATTTGTCATTCCAGCAGCTCTTCTGTTAAAACACAAGGGTCTGCTCACACATGCACATTCTCATTGATCTGTTATTTCCAACTTTCCTTCACAGCTTTCCTGCAATTATTGCAACTGCTGCTGCAGATTTAAAAAAACAATTCGATGAATCTCTGTCAGATGGAAAATCAGAAAGCTTTTTCTCTTTCAAAATCTTCCCATTGGTACTGTGTTGTTAAAAATGATGAGACAGTATGTGTATCTGCTTTTGTCCTAGTTGTGTGGTGGATGAGATGGACTTCTCCACAATGGAGCTGGATGAAGCACTCAGGAAATTTCAGGCCCACATCCGTGTCCAAGGAGAAGCCCAGAAAGTGGAACGGCTCATTGAAGCTTTTAGGTAGGGTGTGAAATAAACCCCTCAGTCACCAGAAACCTGCTGCTTTGCAGTCAGACTGCAGAACTGGGGAACTTGGGCTTATCCAAGTTACTTTCCTGATTATTTTCAGTGTACTTGTGAGCTGCAAACACATTCAAATATGTCTTGTTTGGGGGGAAGGCAGGGAGGGTGCTAAGTATGGAATAGGAAGTTTCATTTGCTGGTGTTGGTCACATGTGGCATTTGTATAATAGAGCTTTCTCAGAAGTTCTTTCTGGCACCAGTTGAAAAGACACTCAAAGATTTTTGAACATCTCTAACAATATATTTGGATTTAGTAGTACATATGAGTTGAAATATAAGGCCCATGCACTTTTCAGGGTATATATACTCCTAACTTTTCATTAAACACTTCAACAACAGTGTGAGAAAGAGAAGTTATTTATCAGTGCTGATGCAGGTGTGTCCAGGGCAGGATAAGGTGGAAATCACCACATGGCAGTAATCTAGAATCAATTCTGTGTTCTTACCTGTTGTCGGGGTATTAATCACTAAAACAAAAAGGGATATAGAAGTTACTGTAATAAGTGAAGTTACAGTGAAGTAGAAACAAACTCCTTGCACATTCAAGGATTGCCTTATGAAAGCATGTGGATGGAAAGCCAAAGCTGTGTCTGGAAAGGGAACAGTAGCTTGCTGAGGCTCTGGAATGCAGCAGGTGGGTTATTTTGGTGAATTTGAGCAGCACCTCCTAGCCCTGACAGCCTTCCCTGGTATTCCCAGCCAGCGTTACTGCATCTGCAACCCGGGCGTGGTGCGGCAGTTCCGCAACCCCGACACCATCTTCATCCTGGCCTTTGCCATCATCCTGCTCAACACTGACATGTACAGCCCCAACGTCAAACCCGAGCGCAAGATGAAGCTGGAGGACTTCATCAAGAACCTCAGGGGTAAGAAACCCTAAGGGCAAAGCTCCTAGAAGCTTTTCCCTGTCACTGTCCTTGCAGGGACACCCTATGTCCTCTAGGAACAACTTCATGCTGCTGACTGCCATTTGGACAGCCTTCAGTCATTTTTGTAACAGCAAAACTATAATTAATTGTGTAATATTCTGTCATTTTTATCTTGTCTTTCTTGAGTGGATGGATGTATTGTCAGGATCTTTCATTTTAGGACCAGTAAAACCAAAGTACTTATGTTGTTCTGGAATTTCTGATCTTGAAAATGAAAGTCCTGGTTGGTGATTTTATTCCCTGAGATTTGATATAAGGCAACAATGAATAACCTATGCTTAGCAGATGTTTCAGCTTAGCAAGGTTTAAGTTAGTGCTGAGATTTTATTGTAAAATCCACAAATACTCCAAAGGCCTGATATGCATCTCCTGGCATCATGCTGCAGTTACATTTGTAGAATTAGCCACAGCACATTCTTTCTAAACTCCAGCATGCATGCCAGCAATTCTTGCTATTGCAGGCATTTTTGTAACAGGCTAGCTCAGTAAGCTGTAAATCACAAAGGGTGGACGGTGGAAGGCTTGGCCATGTGGCACAGAACAGAGGTGGTTTTGCTTGCTTCTCTCTGCAAACAAATTGTATTTTATCACTGTATTTTTTATGGGAACAGTTGTTGAACTGGGTGACAAAGTATTCTATCTTTGCTTCTAACGGGAGATAAGAGTTGATTGCTTTAGAACCTGTGTTAAAAAGAGACATGCATCTCCCTGTCCCCAGAAAATCCAGCTTTAAGTCACTTAGTGAAATTGGACTCCTTCCACTGCTATTAAAAATTCAGGATCAAGCATTCAAGACAGCGTGGCATTTGTTAGAATGACATGGCAATGATAATCACACAATGCTAAACAATAATATTGGATCAGGGCTATTTTTTTGATTTGTTATTCCAGAGTAAGCTAGTTCTTTTAAAAATCTTATCGGAAATATTGGTTAAATTAATTTTACTACATTCATAAGGTTCTCATGTAGGAAATTATTTCATGAACAGTGTTGAGTAATATTGAGACAGAGGCAAAATGAAATGGTTCTTCTGCTTCCTCCCAGAGGCGTATTCCTAGGAGAATGTCATATGGACGTTTTAGTATCTAAAAAGGAATTTAACTCATCATAGCTTTAATACCAAACAGAAGAAATGTGAAAGAAAAAAAAAAA
>CM031868.1:3861680-3903488 GCA_018697195.1 Certhia americana | reverse complement strand
TTTTATCCTGTGCCAGTGTGGGTCAGATCCCTGCTAACAGAAGCTTGCCCCCTGCAGGCGTGGATGATGGTGAGGACATCCCTCGAGAGATGCTGATCGGGATCTACGAGCGCATCCGCAAGCGCGAGCTGAAGACCAACGAGGACCACGTGTCCCAGGTGCAGAAGGTGGAGAAGCTCATCGTGGGCAAGAAACCGGTGAGTGCCCTCTGCTCTGCCAGGGCAGGGCAGCAGAGCTGTGCTGCTCCCCAGTACAGACTGGTACATGAATGGCCAAGGGCAGAAACTGTCAAAATAATTCCCTGTAAGGTTTGCTTAAATTCTGGAGTATCCACACAGATGATTTTTGGTTTTGCAGTCATGGGTGACGTGATGATGTTAGGAGTCTTAAAATTTCTTTATTGTGAAGCTTTACAATTCTGAATTATCTGCATTTTAGGCAGTTCTCTTGTTTATTTCTAAAGAATCAAAGTGCTTTGTTAATGGGATATTGTAGAGAACCATAGTTTGAAATTTACACTGTCAGTTATGGCTCCATAATTTACAAGAGTAACAGAGAGATTCTGTTCACATCAGCATCTTTGTCACCTGCTCAGCTGCCTCCATGACCTAGGATTTGTAAGGGAACATGGGGTCATTTTGTCTCAGGACATATCTGGAGATCAGTTCCCAGGGATTCTGGTGCTGGGTTTGAGCATCCAAAGACAGGATTGTTGTGGGAAAAGTCCTGAAATATTTTGCTGTATAAGTGAATCTTCTGTTGGAAAAGGAGAGAGAAAAGAAAGGCCACAGCATTTTGCCTCCAATTAAGGAGCACAGAGGTTTTAAGACCAGTACTCTCCAAGCTAGAAACCATAACTAATGTGGAGAGGGACCAGTGGATGCTCAGCCTTCTTGAATTCAAACCTTCATATCAGAAGTCACAAAGGCAGCCCAGAACAAATCCAAAAAAACCTAGACTTGCGTGGTTTTGAAGCCATATATCTGTTTTTTCATCAGCTCCAGGGAACTTCACTGCAGCAGGGTCTGAGGCGCTGGGGCATTTGTTCTTGAGGAAATGAATGTGGATCTCAAGATTCTCCCTATTACTGTTAAAGGGCTTTGAATTGTAATCTCTTCTCAGACAAGCCTTAGTCAGCGGATGGGGGAAGGGAATGAGGGAGCACCAAAAATCTAATTTTGGTCTATTTCCAGTAAAGAATGTGCTGAGGCGATTTCTTTGAAGAAGCAGCAAAAATAAGGCAAATTTTTTATAAAAGCTTGTGCCTATTTTTGAGAAGAAGGGAAATAAATATTCTGAAGTCAGTATTCAGGCACTTAATATGAAACGTTTTTCTGTAATTGGGGATTTAGGCTTCTTTGGGAGATGTTTTTATTCCCGTGTTTCTTTTTTTATTCAGACATGTGGCAATTCAAATCTTAAAACTAATCCTGACCTTGTAAATTAAATGGGATTAAGAAAACAATGCCCTTGATGGAGTCCTAGCTTGAAGGATTCTTCTGGTGGGAGACTTTTTAACTGTGTGCAAGAAAATTAGGGAAACAGGCAAGAATCTTTATTGATAGCTGTATTTGTTTTTACTTTATAGGCATTTAGTCATAGTCAGAGCGTGCCGTATTTACTTGCTATAATACAGTTCTGTGTTTCTCTGAAGTTTAATCAACTTGTATGTGTCTTTCTACTGTAGATTGGATCTCTGCACCATGGACTTGGTTGTGTAGGTATTTCTCTTCTACTCCTTCAAAATTTATAGTCATTGTAACTGGCAGCATTTTCCTAAACTGGAAATAAGACATTCTCTTTCATTTTAAAATTTTAAATTACTGATGGTCTTTCAGGCAACATTTTCATTGTTATTTCATTGTTATATTAAAAACTCTCTTAAGTATAAAGATTTTCTTAAAAATGCATTTCCCAGAGGCTGCCTAATTTATTGCCAAGCGTCTTCTAGGCCTTTTTAGTAGACTTCTAATTTATTTGAAATGTTAATATCACTGTAGAAATCAGCCAATAAAGAATAAATGAATAATTGAAATCAGTTTGCACCTCACCTTTCCACCCAAGCTGTGGTGTTTTTATTCTTTCTGGTCCACCTGGCAATTGAATGATACTCTGGAAAGGTACTGCCAGTTAAAGTTCACTTCTGAATGGTAGATGAACATTGAAAATATTGATTCCAGATTAAATTATAGGCATGGTCAGTAATAAAGCTAGAACTGTTCTTATAATGCAGCAGTTTATGGATTTCTTTTGTTGTTGCTAATGAGAGCTCATCATTTGCATTTGAAAGAAATTAAGTCTCACTTGGCAGCTTCAGAAATATCTTCAGCAGACATTGCCAATAAGAAAATGGAAACTTAGTCTTGATTCTCTTGCTGGCTTGGGAAAATAAGACAGATTGAAAATGCATTTGCTTTGTTCTGATGTCACCGTTTTCTTGGTATTAGGATATGAACAAATTGAATTAACTCGGTAGCTGACAAAAAAAAGTAACTTTCAGCATCTCACAAAAGCTAAACTTGCTTTGCATCCTTTCTTCTAATGATAATAAAAATGCTCGTGGAAGCAACCATCCCTTGCTTTGAGCTTCCACTCAGGTTAATCTCAAGTTCTTTCACATTTCTATCAATTCACAAAATAAAACTCTATCTCCATTAAGCTTCCATCCTGTATGCAATGCAGGCTGTTAGAGAAGAATTCTGATCAAGTTTGAATGTCCTGCAAGTTTGTGGCATGAAGTCTTTATGTTCCTGTTGTTGGTCCTTTGATGAAAAAGGTTTAATGGGCTTAGAGGTAAAAATATTTGAAGTATTAAAAAAAAAGAAGGTTCTGTGTATGAAAAATGCTCTTTCTTGCCTAAAAGTTGTTACATGAACTATGAACTTTTGTATTATTGCAGGTACTCTCTCTCCCCCACCGGAGGCTTGTTTGCTACTGTAGGCTGTTTGAAGTTCCGGATCCAAATAAACCCCAGAAGCTTGGATTGCACCAACGAGAAATATTTTTATTTAATGATCTTCTTGTGGTATGTATTTCCAGGCAGACAGAATGAGGTGTTCAGAAATTGTATCTCCATGAAATCACTGGCAATGGAGTACATGAGCATTCCTAAAAAAAAAATCTGTTACCCTGCATCCCAACAATCCTGAGATGATTAAGGGATTTATGTCTCAATTTTTAAAATTCTGTACCATTTGCTTTTAAACTGAAGTCTTTTATTGATTGCTATGCTCTGTAAAAAGGTGTTTGATGCACTAGCTTTTACTATAGAGAAAAAACTCTCACCTCCAGTTCACCCATTGCCCTAAAGGAAAAACAGAGACATTATTTATTCCACGAATTATGAATTTAAGGTACGTGTGGAAAACTAAAAATACATCCTACTTTGTATTCCCCAGATGTTCCATAAACCAGATCTGTTCGTGCACTGAAATGGGAATAGGATCTGTTGAAATAGATTTTACATGTTACTTTTTAGTGTGCACTTACCCTCACAGACTTTAACTTAACCCAGTCTTTTGAAAAGCAGACACACAGAACTCAGGACAGCTTGGAATTATTTGGTTGATTTACTCTTAAAAGTAGGAAAATTTGTTGCACTCCATTTGGAATGCACTTGACTGTTACCTGAAAACTGAGAACTACACTAAGTACTTCATATTTTGTTAGAGAAAAGGCAGACCTCATCTACACAATTTTATTGTGTGTGGGTTTTTACATACCTGCAGACCTTAAAACCAGGAATTAAATAAAAAAACATTAATCCTTTTGCTTCTGAGTGTAACCTAGCAGTTGTAAATAGGAGTTTGAGTGGAAACTGATGCTACATTGTTTTCTGCTATTTTTTATTACTTATATATCAGTAGTTTTATCAAACCGTTTTGGGGATAATACAGATCCAATTTGTCAGTGTGGTAGCACCTAAATTTGTGGGGTTTAAGGGTAACTTAAATTTTCATGGTTTTGCTAGCACAGAAAGGATGCAAAGTTATTTTTGGGCTTGGAATTTCAAGAAGTAGAGTTCCGGAGGAGAGAGAATACAAAGGATTTGTGTCTGGATAAAATATTAACCCTTCTGCTTTAGAGAGATGATACTGCAGAGCTTTGGGTTTTTTCAGTAGCAGGAGATTAAGTACAGTTGCATTTAAAAAGAATGGAAAAAAATGACAAGTGTATTTTTTCTGACAGATTTATAACTTTCTTTTAAATAAAATGCTTTCTCTTACGCTAATTCTTCAGAGCAATAATTTTCCACAGCACATTTGGTAGAAGGAGTATTTCACTTTGTTTATCTGATGCCTTTCAGGTGACCAAGATATTTCAGAAGAAGAAGAACTCTGTTACGTACAGTTTTCGACAGTCCTTTTCCCTCTATGGAATGCAAGTTCTTCTCTTTGAGAACCAGTGTAAGAATTTCCTCTCTTTTTAAAGGACCACTTTATTCATAAATAAACCAAAAATGGTGTAAGTGAAAGGGATGGACAGGACTTGATTCTGAGTTTAGGAATAAAATTGCTCTGGATTTAACTTCGTTCTAAAGTTTAAAACAAGATGCTGTCAATATGTAAAACAGAGATTTTTTTGGTTGTAGTCAGAAGCCAAATCTCCCCAAATGTGTTTGTGATTATTTGTAAAGAATAAACGGATTGCCAAGAAACAAATACATCTATTGCTGAGTCAGTGGTACAGTTAGCTGGAACTGAGTGATAATAAATAGTGACTCCTATAATGATATCTGTATTCAAAACACTATTTAATTTATTTTCCTGCTTTATGGCTTAACTTTGCCTAGATAATGCAGGCTACCTCAAATTCAAATACAAAGCATAAACTTTCATTTTCTGACACCTTTTGTTTATGTCTCTTACAATCTGCATCAGTCCAATGTTCTTTTTATCTTTAGTGCTTCTTAGCAAACCAAACCCCAAATAATCTGCTAAAATCCTGCTTTTAAGCCCAAATACAGCATCAGTAGTGACAGCAGAGCAGAGTTGTTTGTATGGGAGATAGGGAGACAGCCTGACTGAATTCATGGTTTGTCACCAAATCTTCACCCCCTGATAAATTTGGTACAGCCCAGTGTGAGCTGCAGGAAATTCCTGTGCTTTTCTGTCATGGAAAGCTCTTAGTTTTGCCTTGTCCTTGAGAATGTGCTCCTTAAAAACCCATTGCTGTTACTGAGTCAAAGCCTCTGGAGATTTCCAAAGGGAAGGTTTTGCAGAGCTCACAGCATCTCTGTAGCCCACAGATCATTTCTGTGCTTACACATGCATTCTCTCTCTCTTGTGAACACATTATATGATACAAAATTCAGTTTTGGAGGGGGAGGCCAAATACGTTTATCCTGGATTCTACTAAAAATAGAAGGATTTATAATTCTCTGATGCCATGTTAAATAAAATATATTTTAAAAATATAAGCATGTGAAGTAGAAACACTAATGAAATAAATTTTAAAATATCTATAGTGAAACAAGAAGTAAAGGATTGGATTCCTTCCAGTGAACTGGAGGCATTTTCACTGAAGCACTACTGGAAGGCTTCTGAGCTGAATTCACTGCAGTGAATCAGTGAACAGACTGTACTCTAATATTGGTGCCTCTCAGGTGGGATGCACAATTTTCCTGTTGGGAAAGAGAAGTATTTGTCTCCTTGGATTTGTTAAATTCAATAGTCTTGGTATCCCTGTGTCCCCAGGAAACTTTGGGCTGTTTTGGCCACAGCCATCAGTAACTCTGTGTGGAGCAACTGTTCCCTGGCTTCAAGGGAATAAAAGTCAATGTTGCTAAAGCAGAAGCAACAAAAATAATGGTTTGGCTACTGGTGAGGTTGAACAAATGACTGGCACTGGTGATAGAAGAATTGACTTTTAATGACAGAAGTCAATTATGTTGAGGGATGGACGAGCTCCAAAAGGGAAAACAATGTCACATATCTCTAGTAAATAAATAGGCCATAAGGGAAGTATACTTTCCATGTTCAGTCAAAATCACTAACAAAATATAGAGGGGGACAGATTATTTAGGAGAGAGTGTGACAGAAACCAAGAAATACTGATGTAAGGTTTCCTGATACTTGATCAATACAGTGCAAAGAAGTACCTCTGGTAATAAAATAAATGTGTGTGTTATGTGGAAATTCCTTCTTGTCTCATATGTGGGGCAGCCCCAGTGACTTTGGGGGTGCCAGCTTTCCTTGTTTGATTTTGTAAACATTTTTATTCTTTCCCCTGGAGTGGTGCAGAGCTGTTTGCTGCATTCCTGTGCCAGTGCTCCCAACATCCCACCTTGAGTGCTGCCCAGCACTGGGACCCTTTGGCTGTTCTTCTGTGGGAGGTCTTAACAGCAAATCTCAGCAAAACTCCCAAATTCTTCCTCCCTCCTTCCCCTCAGGAGCATTTGAGCCTTGGGACAGTTACTCTATTTCCCCTGAGGATTGTAAATGGACTTGCTTCACTTTCAGTTGCATCTTTGATCTGGGAGTTAAGGTATCCTAAAAAAAGCCAAAGTTAAGGTATCCTGAAAAAGCCAAGGACATGCTCTGGTTTCTCAAGAGCTGAAGTCCTGTTGAAACTGCATGACTTTGAGGGAGGGGAGTGCCTCACTTCATCTGCTGGCTCTTGATGGAGGGAGATTTTAGTACATGGGAGCCCTTGAGCTTGGGCTCAAATACTGAAGTAAATATTTGAAAGCTTTAGCAAACCAAGAGGGGAAGGTAACTGAGTAAAAGAAAACATTGAGTTAGAATGCACATGTTGAGGTTTGCTGACACCCCATTGCTCCACATCTGTGCTTCCAGCAAAGAGTGATTTGTCTTCTACAGCAAAACACATTTTCATTCGGAGTATCCTTCTGTAAATGAACCTTCTGTCTCAACCAGGAGATATTTTTGACCAGCTGTTAAAATTTCAGAAGTACACCTAGAAAAGAGGCAAAGAGTGTCCTGAAAAATCTGACTTTTATTATTAAAAGTCCATAATTTGAGTCAAAAGAATGGTGAAAAAACCAAATCAGTCCTTTTACTTCTTCAGTATGTGATTTCACAGATACTTGTAAACTTATTTAAGAGAAAAAAAGGAAAGTAGGATGTACATGGAACACAATCCAATATGAAATCCTAAATCTGTACCTGTTGTGTGTTTGTCTTCATGCAAATGGTGAGTTAAAAGACAACTTGTAGCATTTGAAATGTCTTCAAGTAGCCTTTACATTCAGTAAAACTTTGGTTTCAAGTGGGTAAGGTAGGTCTTGGGATCTTTTCCATGAAAGAAAAATTATCCCCTTAGCTTTCTGCATTTCTTTCTGCTGTTTTTGATATATATTGTATATTGTACCTTAAGGGTAGCAACTACATAAAGACATCTCTCAATATTTGTTCAGTATTTGACAGTTAAGCTGTTCCAATGTACCTTAGGGATTCTTTTCTAATTTTGTGCTGTCAGACTTTTATTTCTCTGACTTTGTATCCTCTGTGGTAATATTAGTAAAAAGCTTTCAGTTTTGGTGGGTTTTTTTATTAAAAGAAAAGTAACTGTAATAGTCAGGGCTTAGTTTTTCTTGCCTTTTTCTTCCAGATTATCCCAATGGCATTCGGCTCACGTCAGCTGTTCCAGGAGCAGATATCAAAGTGCTCATAAATTTCAATGCACCAAATCCTCAGGACAGGAAGAAGTTTACAGATGATTTGAGGGAATCAATTGCAGAAGTTCAAGAAATGGAAAAGCACAGAATAGAGTGTAAGTACAAAGGTACATATAATAGAGCATTTTCCAAAATAAGAAAATTCAGAGTATGTGTATAAAACATTAGAACTCTGAATAAATAATAAAAATAATAAAAATAATGTGGATTTTTTCCGTGACATTGCCTTGAGAAGGAGGCCCAGCCGAGTTCATTGACTCCTATTTACTGCAGTGTAGCTGCAGTGAAATTTATCCTGGACAAGCTGCAAATAACAATGGAGAGAGGAGAGCTGGCCCTGTGATTTGTAGCATAAGTTACAGTAAGAATTTTAGGGATAATGTGGACAGAGACATTGGATGGATCTGTGACTTGTACTATGTTGGTGTCAGCGGGAGACAAACAGTGCTCAATATGAGTGAACAGTAAGTCTCGACTTTATTCTGTTAGTCATGTCTTTTATACAATTAATAATGAAGCTCATACATAGTGCAAAAGCAAGCTAATCATTGGCTACTTACAGAAACGTTAACTCCTCTTAGTTTCTCACACTTGTGGATCACTGTTAACATTCCTTTCCCCCCTTTATCAGCTACAAAACTCCGTTGTTGTTATAACGCTCTCCTACAAGGGCACAGTGTCTTTGACAGCTAAGCTGAGTCTTAAACTTTGCTAACTCTGCACCTGCAAACTGATGCAGATCTACATGTCCCTTATTCTCTAACCACTCTTCCACAGTACTATAAATTCCAGTAAGATTTTAGGGATAATTTGGACAGAGGACAGATGGATCTGTGATTTGTACCATAATTACAGGGAGAATTTTAGGGGTAATTTACCTCAGACTGAAATTCCCAATGATGGCCCTTACAATAAGCTTCATGGACTTTCTTCATTTCTATGTTGCAATTCCTGTAGTCAGTAAGGAAGCCATGGTCCAAACTGATACATTTTATTGTAGCCCCATGAGTGTCCGAACATGAAATTTTATCCCATTTTTCCAAAAGAGGCTCTGACCCACATCTAGCTGTTGGTAGTGATGCCTTGAGAGCAGAGGCTGGACAGTGTTAAAGGAATAAAGCAGGGATTTATTAAAAGGCCTTCAAGGGACACACCTTGGGCAGTACAAGAGCCTGGCCGTGGCTCCACCCAAGACAGACCCTGGGTCAGGAGTTCTCACCCTTTTATCAGTTTTGGTCCATTTCCACATTGGGGTTAATTGTCCAATTCCAGCTCCAGGTTCTGCAGACCCACCCTCCCAGATTGCTCTCCTCAGTTCTCTGCTGTTTGCATTTTTGGCCCTGAAGCTGCAGCGGTGTCCATGGTTCTAGGGCTGGGAAAGGATTGTTCTGTGTGCCTGAGCTGTGAGGAGAGCTTGCTGACACTTTACATGAAGTTCAGAGTTATATACACTAATGCAGTACAGGGTCTGGAAAATATGAAAGCCAAAACTTAAGGCACCTAAAACTTAAGACATCAGTAGAGGGGCAAATCTCCTCTCTGGCATTCACTGCCCTACAAGACACAGGGATGTTCTCGCTTGTTTTATCCCGACAAACACCAGTTTAAAAATCCCCGTGTGTGTTGCAGCCGAGCTGGAGAAGCAGAAGGGGGTGGTGCGTCCCAGCATGTCGCAGTGCTCCAGCCTGAAGAAGGACTCCGGGAACGGCACCCTGGCCAGGGCGTGCCTGGATGACAGCTACGCCGGGGGCGAGGGGCTGAAGCGAAGTGCGCTCAGCTCCTCCCTGCGGGACCTGTCCGAAGCAGGTAAGCGCTGCCTCTCCTCGCTGCCTCTCTGCATGCAGAGCTGCCTCCACCACGCCCACACAGCCCAGCTCCCTCTGGGCCTCCAGAAATAGCAGTGTTGGAATCTCACACTTCCAAATAGCTCCTTTCCCCTTCCTCTCCCCACACCCGGCTCGTGGTTAATTTCTGGGGGTTTTTTACCCTTGTTTTGTTAAGCGGCCACTGTTTGAAAGCATTTAAGCCATTGTAGGTTGCTATAGAAACTTTTAAAGGACAGTGAAGACAGAGGAAAAATTGTAAGTTTTTAATAAAACGGACATGATTGACTTGTGCTAGGAGTAATTCACTTAGTTTTCCTTTTTTTTTTTTTTTTCATCTCCTTTGCTTTTTCCCCCTCATAGAGTAGGCCAAGAAAGGGAAGGAAAGCTCCTGGTCTCTGCCTAACGAGCGCTTTCTGTGTATTTGGTGCTCAAGTGTTACCATCTGGATGAATGAAATTGAGGGAAGCCCTACTAAATTCTCTCTAGAGCTGTGTAACTTAGTGTGTCCCTGATGCTCTTTTCTTCTTTTATAACTCAGACGTAGTTCCTAATTCTTGCAAAAAGAGGTTGTTGTGAAGTACTCTTGACAACAGAACCAAAGAAGCCCTAGTGGACAAGAATGCTGATAACCCACAACGTCACTGATGTGTCTTAAGTTTTATTGATTGATTAAAGACTGGAAAGCAGTGGAGGTGTGATTTTTTTAGCCAAAGCAAGCCAGGAGAAGTCGGGCATGTTTTTATTTGATGGTTTGCCTCACACCTGGCATAGCCATATAATCTTTCAGTGTTAAAGATTCCTGTCACTGGCAAGAACTCTTATCTGAAGGCCATGTCCTCTATTCAGAAAGTACTTCCACGGATAGCAGCAACTCTATTTTTTTTTTTTTAATATTTGTTTTTTAGTTCATAGGCTGTGTTGCATACTCTGCTTTGTTCTTTCAATTGCAGTGATGATGTACAGTGTAGTCATAATTCCAATATTCTGTATATCTTTGGTAGTAGACACTGCTTACCTATTTCCTTTTTTTATAACTGAAGAAGAGATTTTAGCTATGCTGCAATAAATAAAATTGTCGTAAACTGAAATGATAGCCTGTGTTTTGTGGGTATATGTATGTGCATACAAATATGTAGAGAGTGAGCTCTTTCAATTCTTTTCTTCTCTGTTTAGGCTTTCATACTCACATCTCCATGTGCTTCATTAAAAAGGCTTAGGCCCTTGATCCAAAATCAAGCTGAAGTTGAATATTGGTGCTTGCTTGGCTCCAGTGGATTTTAGATCAAGCCCTAGTCTTCACCACTCTTATCTCTCAGATTTGAGGATACTTCATCATCCTTTTCTGTTGTTTTGGTTTTATTTCATTAGAATGAGAACTACCATATTGTTAATATGTGAGTTCAGTGGGTATCTGTACCCCTAAATGTGATTTATGATTAATTTTTTCATTCCATCAGAATTACTCATCCCTCTCTTTCAAACACTGCCATGTATTTGAATTCATATTATGGGTTTAATTCAGTAAACCAGGATTTGTAATCACAAACACATTTCACAGGGCATGCCTACAACTGGCATGCTTTTAACCGAAAATAACCTTTTTCCATGACAAAAAGTAGAAATCACTCACAGACTGCAGGGTTTATCAATAAGTTTGTTAAACCCAACTAAACTTAATTTTAACTTGAAATAGCTGAGAATTATGGAGAGCTTCTGTTTGGTCTTGTGCAGTGCAACTGACTTGAGAAATGACCTGCCTGTTATTTGCCTTGTTATTTGGTAGAGTGACTTCAGGGAGATGATCCATATCTTTCCTGCCTTCTCTCAGGAAATAGCTTGCATGTGAGGCTAATTTTATTTTTAATGTGGGAGAGGTGATCCATAGAAAAGCAAAGAAATCTCTTTCAGTTAGGAAGATACTGCACCCCAGTGATTAACCCATATTAAATTGCTTCTCTAAGACAGGACTGAGTTAGGTTGCCTCAAATCCTTCTGTGGATGAAACACAGGATCAACAAGGAGGAGGAACAGGTGTGTGTGGGCCTGTAGGAAAGTGGCTTTCTAGAGAGACCCTTTCTGCATTTAATCAGAAATAAATCTAACAAACCTGAGAAAATGGTCTGGTTGCATATTTATGCAGGAAGGCAGGTAAATGTCCAATGAACATTGCAAATGCAAAATTTTGCCTGTTTATTCAGTGACTGAAGGGAAATGTGGCTGAACAGCATTTGGCTGCACAGGTACATAACAAAACTATTTAGGAAAACAATCCATTGCTGTCCCCCAGACATCCCAGGAAGTGGAGGCTGTGGAAAGTGACTTTAAATTTCTCTGAGTGATGATTCAAAGGCTTCTGAGATCTAACAAATGCTGACATCCTGACTTGATTCTGCCTCCTAAGCTGGAACTGCGCAGAAAAGCAGGATCTGTCCATCAGGAATTCTTTGCTGAGGATGGTTCCATGCCTTTGCCATAGCAGCTCAGCTCCCAGCTTTGCAAAGGCTGTGCTGAGGATCTCTTCATTTGAGAGATGCTGTTGTTCCTTGTGGATTGACTGTCCTTTCCACGGAATATAAAACAGAATGTGGCATCCAAGTGCTCCAAGATGCGACCATGTCAAAATTATTTAGGGCTTTATTTTTCTCTAAAGAGAAAAGTATTGTTTTTATTTCACATTCTTGAGCTATAGTCAAGGAAGAACTGAATTTATTTGTTCCAGACTTTGAAATTCTTAATTTATATAAAAGTATTAGAAGCCAGACAAATTTTAATGCATCTAAAGCTGAGTTTTAAGAGTTTACAGAAAGATAGGAAAAGTGTGATGTCCCCTTATGGCCACTGTTCCACAGGAAGAATGATTTGGTCACTAAAGCAGAACAGGAAGGATTGGACTGGTTGTGTTTCCCATTCTGTTTCTCCCACTTTTCTGGACTGATTTTAGGTTCTTTAATTTGAATTCCAGTCACTTTGAGTTGCTGAGGGACCCAATGCTTTTACATTGATTTTACAGTGGAATTCAAACTTTATTCCCACATCCTTAACCTGTAAGGTGGGAATCATATTTACACACTGAACTGATTTAAAAACTGCAATTTTCTTGTTTGCCCCAGTATTCCACAACTGGAACAGCCAAGACAGTACTGCCCAAGTGAGGGTGGTACAGTGGTTCCTGTTACTGGGGGCTGGGCTTGTCTAAAACAGCTGCAGACCAAAAAAAGATTACTTCAAAACTAAACCAAGACAAAAAGTGTTTCCAGGATTTAAATAATTCTGTTTCTGTGTGAGATCTTAAGACCATACCTTTTTCACACAGAAAGCATGATGAAAATGTGAAGGTGACAAAGAGTCTTTTCTCCCTCAAAAGTGGTCTCTCTAATGATTGGAGAGAGTAATTTAATTTAAAACTTTTTTCCAAACCTTTTTCCCCAAGATGCACAAATCCAGATCATAATACAGTGTTTAGCTATCAATTATCTCACTGGAAGAGTTCCAAGAACTACAGAGCAGCAGTGAGAAATATTTCCATGTACTGAGCTCATCTGCAGCCTGAGCTGTGAGATCACCACACATCCTGTGATATGTCCTGCACACATCCATTCTGCAAGGTGCAATGGCTTTTATTAATGAATAAAATGAATCAGTTTTCTTTTGGCATGTTCAAGTTTGTAAAAATCTTGTAATCACTTCATAGTTGTACTATAAATTTGAAATAATCTTGGTCCCATATAATGCATGTTCATATATGGGACATACACTTGTGTAAGTTAAAGATAATGCCTACAAGGAATATTCATATCTAACAGATAATGCTATATTAGTTGAAATTTAATTTTATTAAATAAATTACAGCCCACTCTAACAGCCTTTAAAAATTAAAGTAAGCATAATATATTAAGCAAAACTAATCTTCAGGTTTGATAAATACCACCTTGCTTTATGCCACAGCTGCTAATTATCCTGCCAGTACATGCTTAGATGCAATTGTAGTCAAGAGTCACCATTTCCCTGAGATGCATGTGAAGGCTGGAGCTCTAGGGAGGCAATTCTGGGATGGGATGCCATCCCAAAGACTAGGGAACAGTGTGGAATAAACACACACTGGCAGGGGGAAATGCTCCAGGGGATTTACTGAGTAGCCTTCCCATCACACTGCATGTCAGCACAGAATTTGGATTGGTTTGTTTTGAAGAAAATGAACAAAGCCTCTGTACAGCGATAGTACCTATCTGAGGGAAATTACAGGCATTTTAAACAGGACTTTTCTGTTTGTTCTTGGCTTTGCAATACTACTTTGCCCTGAAGTTACTCTGAGCAAAATTCCATCTGTCGCTCTCTGTCCGTATTTTCTGTGTCTGTGGTTATTTGATCAGACTGTGACTCCTGCCGTATGCAAAAGGCATTGGATTGTTGTGTTTTCCTTCATTTTTGGCAACGTTTAATGCCCCGTGTCAGCTCTCAGTCTTATTTGCAACCCTGACTGCTAAGCTCCGAGGTGGCTGCCGCAGTGTGTTTGCATCAGCAAGCAAGAGTGATTGGAGCGTTAATCAGCACTAATCCCATTATCAGAGCAGAAAAATATCAAAGCCTGACTAGGAGTCAAAATAAGGGATTATCAAACCCAGTTTTTCTTGTGGGGCTTGTAAAATAGTACAGCTTTGGTTTGGCTGAGGCTAAAACTGCAGCAGGAGATGAAGCAGTGAGCTTTTGATGAAGAGCACATCCAGGGGAATTGTTCTAAATCCTGATGGATTTTACGAGTCAAATACAACACCTTGACCACAAACACCTTCCCCTCAATTTAATGTCACTGCAAAGGGGTTTGTACTGAGGAGCAACTCTTTTTAAAAGGGGAAAATGTTCCAGTAGCCTGGAACTGTAGCTCTTAAGAGAAACTTGTTTCAGGGCAGTGTCCTGTGACCAACCAGGACAACGTCATGCTTATAAATCCAGCAGGTGCTAGTTTTTGATCATACCGATCCTTTGGATAGTCTGAATTGTCCTGTGAGCTGTTCCAGTCCTCCATAATTCTGATCCCAGGTGCTTTTGGGGTATATCATTAATTGGTTGAGGGTATGTCGTTAATTGGTTCAGTGATGCTGAAATCCTCACATCTCCCCCAAAACCACCTCTCAGAGTAGAAGATTCTGAAGGCAGCAATGTGCCAGTGCAGGGTGGAGATTGATATCTGTCCTTGCAGGAATTTTGCAAGGAGAGAAAGCTAAGAAAGCTTTGGTTTCTAAAGCCTTGCAGATTTTAGAGAAGCTCTGAGCACCTGAGGGCTCTTCAAAGCTCAGCTTTGTTTCTACACCCTGCCAGGAAAGTATTCTGAAATTTTGCAAGGCAAAGCTCCACGAGCTATCTTCTGAACATCTCTATTTCCACTGCAGCCAGAATGCTATTTTCTCTGCTGTGAAGTGAGAAAGAAAATCTGGGATCCTATACAGCCACTAAGGTCTTCTGGCTCTTTAGGCAAACAGACTGGTGTTTCACGTGTAGGTTTAGGCAAATGTCTTTACAATTTGAGACTGTTGGAGTACAAGTCCAACATGCTTAAAGATAAAAGCACTGCACAGCTAAACAAACAAAACCTAGCCATAATGTCAAGACAGATTCCAGATTTACTGATCCAAAATTAAGTTTAGTTTTTTTTTTTAAACTTCATGAAAGAAGATTGTATGAAATCCACTGAGGTTCAAAGCTGAAATTGAAATGATAAAATCAATGAAATGATAGAACTGATGAAGTGATAAAATTGATGAAGTGATAAAATTGATGCCCCTCACAGTGCCCCACACTGAAGTTCAGAATATTTCACCATTAAAATTTGCACTTAAGTTGATATCACCCCACAAGTATATCTCAATATTTAAAGGAAAAAAACCCTTCATGGCTGATTAGATGCCAGGAAACCAAACCATTTAAAATCATTGCTGCTCAGCATCACAAGTGCAGCACTAAACCCAGCTGCTCAAACACACTTATTTCAGGAATTGTGCAAACCTACCAAAAAAATCCCACATCCCACTCCAGCGAGTCAAATCACAACAACAACAACAACAACCCTCCAAATTACCACTCAACCCCTAAAGCCCCAGGCAGGTGCAGGGAGTTGCTGTCCCTGCTGGCCCTAAAGCTGTGGGGTTGTGTGGCCGGCGTGGGGCCGCAGCTCTTGGGTCGTGTTGCAGTCTCTAATCTCTGCTGTTGCATGTCCTGGGCAGGCAAGCGTGGGCGACGCAGCAGTGCAGGATCGCTAGACAGCAATATGGAAGTAAGTAGGAAGTTCCTGATGTCTAGCTGGATGTGATGTGCATTTCAAACCTTTCTTTTATATACATACATATTTTTTTGCTCTTTTTTCTTCTAACACATATATATAATACGTATATATATATATATATAACCTGCCTGCCATGAATAAAATGCATGCCTAGGCTACTCACTCTGTATTCTTCCAGCTTAAAAAGCACTGACAGCTTGTTTTAGAGCAATGCCATTTTTGGTTTGAGCTAACCTTGTTCCCTTTGTTCCTGCAAGCATGGTTAAATGGATATGATGTGTCCTTTTGCCACCATTTCAGTCTGGTCCCAGCTTAAAAGCCCACTTGCTCTTTGTTACCAAGTACACTGTTCTTGCTGTTTGATATTTAGCTACAACTATTGACTGTCATGCTCAACCATCCCCATTGCTTATTTTCAAGTTCAATTGCTAAATGTATGCAGTCATGACACCATGGAATTGCACAGATAGGGCATGAGAGGAAAAAAAATTATTCAGATAGGTGAATTCAATGTGGATTTCATGAGATTTCATTCATCTTCAAATCATTTATATATACTGTTCATGTCTCTGAATTCAGCTTGCAGATTTTTTTCTTTTTTTTCTCTTTTTTTTTTCTTTTTTTTGTGTTTGCTTTAGGTAGATTGCAGTTTAAATGTAGCACACTTTGCCTAAGTACTGTTGTGTCGCATAACTCTTTAAAAATACAAACCCTGAACTTCCAGCAACTAAATTCCAGGCCAAATAATAGAGAATGTTGGACCACAGGTCAGAATAATACAAGCACATAGAAATCTTAGTGGCAAAAATGGTATGGTTCCATTTAACACAAAAGGCAGAGGTAGGCCTGAGAAGCAGCACTGTCATGTATAGTAGTGGAAAACTACTATAAGTAAAGATTTAAATACCATTTTAAAATCTGAACTGTAACTGTAATATTTGCTGCTGTATGTTTAACTATCTAGGTTGAATTTCATGTAGTTTTTTGGGGCTTTTTGTTTGGGGTTTTTTTGTGGTAAAAAAGAAGTATGGTAATTTTTGCAGTATTTTAAAATGTATTTTACCTTTAAAAACACACTTGTAGGTCTTCTATCATGTTACTCTTCCGTGACATTTTTTTAAATTTAAAGTAGTATCTTTTGATGTCAAAGTACTGAGAGAAAATCACTCAATGCTTATACCATCCCCTATGAAGGGCACAAGTGCCCCATTGGCAACTTAGAGAAGGTGGAGATAAAATTTTCCCTAGAACTCTTTGCCATAATCCACCCAAGTGAACCCTAAAGGAGAAGTTTGTGGGTCAGTGTAAACTTTTTTTTTCTCTTTTTTTTTTTTTTTTTTTTTTTTTCCTCCTTTTTGAACATTTCAAGATATTTTTTTTTTAATTTTTATTTTCTATTAATTTCTTTTTAGGGGTCCATCATTAGCAGTCCTCACATGCGCCGAAGAGCTACATCAACCCGAGAGTGTCCATCTCGCCCTCACCAGACTATGCCCAACTCCTCCTCACTCCTAGGGTCCCTGTTTGGTAGCAAGAGGGGCAAAGCCCCCTCGCAGAGCCACGCTGCCCCGCAGCCCCCACACCACGCGGAGGGCGCGGCAGCCGCGCCGCACCCGCACCATGCCCCGTACTGCCACCAGAACCCGCCGCCATACCACCACCACCACCACTACCACCCACCCCCGCACCCGCACCCACACCCGCACCCCTTCCACCAGCACAGCCACGGCCACAGCCCCTACCTGCCCCACGGCCACGGGCACACCTCGCACCATGGCCCGCACCACCACGGGCCGCCCCCGCCGCCCACTGCCGCCAGCACCAAGCCCAAACACAGTGGCATCAGCACCATAGTCTAGGCCTAAAGACCCTCATCGCGACTCCAGTTTTACACCCAGCTGCAAAGGCACTTACAGGAAGCAACAAATCACACCGCCAGTTTTTACCTAGGCCGTTCAATGAGCTTAAAGGCTTGCTGTTACTAAATAAAATAATTCCGGTTAGCCCAGACCATACTGGTTTTACTTATCTACTGGATAGATGTTCACCGCCACCTGGTTAGTTCTTATTTCCAAACTTGCCTTGAAAACATGCTGCTTGCTGAATCTGAGGAAAGCTACCCTTTACACCAAACCCCTGGACAATTTTACACGCATAATGAAAAGTTAGCCTATGGGGAAAAAAAAAAAAAACAGGGAAAAAAGTGAGACAGAATCAAGTGTTGCATTCTTGCTCTTTTATTCTCAATGGGCAAAAAAAAATAAGTAGACCTGATATGGTTGATGAAAGTACGTAAGTAAACTTTATATAATATAAATATATACATATAAATATATATATATATATACTGTATAGTTAACATTTGTGCTTGGAAAGAAATTTTTTCAGTCCACAAAACTAGCAATATAGACTTTTAAAGGAATTCCACTTACTTGATAGGACAGTATAATAAATGAATAGCATATGAAAGAGTAGACCAAAAACATTAAATGTTAGAAACCAATTTCAAACATTTCAATATTTTCATCACAAGTCCCCTGGACTTGTTAATATTTCTAAGCAATCATTACTAAATGTGCCAAGTAACATAGCATTTAAATGTTGTAGTCCAATACTGCTTTGTATAAATCCTTATTTTATTAACACAACAATAACATACGTAATCAGTATTAGAGCTGCTCTGCTATTTCAGGTAAGCAAACTCGTTAAGATGCAGTAATTACTCCGTAGCAGTGGAGGGTGCCCACTTACCAGGGGGCACCTCCAAGCATTGGTCACACAAGTTCTTAGACACTTTAAAGGCTGTGATAACTGTGAATTTACATGATCCACATTTCTTTTGTAAGCATATGGATTGAATGAGCACACGGGAAGAGTTCCGCCAGGTGCATGTAAACACTGCAAAAACATTCATCTCAAACATGAAAATGGCAAACCTCCATCCTTCTCAGCTACTTTGGTTCCTGTTCACCATAATTTCTCATTTTTACCCCCAGCAAAACTGAATTCTAGTCCAGAGTGTTTCCAGTGGAAGTGCTCTAAAACTTGAATTTTAGTTTAAGAATTTAGTATAGGGTTTATATATATATATATATTAAAAAGAAACAAAAATCTGTAATTCCATGTAGCCATGTGCTAGCAACAAAGTGGCTTTACCATTTTTACTCATCACATTTGTTAGTTTGAAGCACCCAGCACTCAGCAGGCTGAGTTTATGCTCAAACCCTCACTTCCATAGTTAGTTGCAAGACATCACATAAAAATAGGCTGTGCTGTTGTTGCTTATGTGTCGTAACCAAACCATTTGCAAATTTCTCTACAATTTGTATCCCGAAATCCTGTACAAAGTTATCCATGGCACCTACTTTGTAGTTTCAGCACTTTGAGCCACTGCAAGGACTTAACACCTAAACAGTAGAGACAAAGGAATCACAACGGCAAAACTGTACCAGCCTAAAAGCAAACCTTGAAGAGGATGAGCAAAAAAGTTCCAGTAAGAGATGGGTAAAAGTAATCACAGCTCCAACCAGTCGGGTTTCTGTGTAACAGTAATAAAAGTGTCCCAAATTAGGAGGACATGGGAGCAGCAGAGTGACTTGTCATGTTGGCTTGCTCATAGCATCTCTGGCATGGGGAGGATGGGAGAGGTTCAGTCATTTTTTCCCTTTCATACCATGGATACCACAGTACCAGCAAAACTGCAAATGGAGCACTTTGATCACCTCCACAGAGAGCAAATACAGCAATCTAGAGTTTAGCCTTTTGTTTCCTGCAGTCCACGTTTGTTTCACACGTGCAATATGTTTCCCCTTCTGCTCCTTCTCCTCTGAATGATCTCCAAGAAAAGAAAACAAATGATTATTATTATTTTCCTGTATCACTCATTCTATTCTAAATTCTGCGGCTTACCTTAAGAGGGCTCGCCTGGGTCCCCTGAGGCTCTGTTCCTTGCAGTTTAAAAATTATATACTGTTCTTATAAGGGAAAGTAGAACTGTCTGCATGTCATCTAATGTTATTAGTGTGAAGCTACACTCTACATATTGTATAATTGCAAAATATATCAGTGTTACTGTTGATATTAGTTGAAGTAAAGTGATAACATATTTCGATATGTAGACTTTTCTTCATACATCTGTACCAATAGTAGAGTCTAACTGTAATTTATAGGTTGTTCCAGAAAAGATAAAGAACCGTTTAGGTGCAAACATCTCTCAGAAACTGCATCTTTAATTAAAAGAGAAGTGAGAAAGCTCCTCTTCACTGGGTGACGGAGTCTGTACTTGTTTTGGATGCAAAGGCATAATGGAAGCAAAATTCTGTATATGCAATAAAGGCAGAATATGCAGTAGCAGTGGAGAGGAAAATCTGACGTACTGTGTTGATTAACACTGAAGGTGTTAACTCTCCCAGATCCTCATTCACTTTATATTTTAAAAACCCTTTCATTCATTTAAATTAGAGTTACATATAAATGTTCTGTACTTAAGCAGTAAGCCACAGTTTAATGCCTGACCACTGATTTTCCATGTGCAATCAATGTATTTGTGAACCAAAGTGTTGAGGAGATGTCACAAATGTGCATGCACAGAAACATTTCCACATGGTTCCATGGACACTGGAGAGGAGGCTTGGCCTGCCCTGGGCATGCAGGGAGTGGGAAATCACAGATCATTTGGAGGCTGGTTAGAAACCAAAACTGGTCATGTGAGAGCACAGGATTTGCAACCTCTGTTCTTTCAAGCCAGGGAGGAGAAACAGTGGACTTGACTATTTTCTTTTCCTAGTTATGTTCTGTTTTATTTCTTAGACTGGTGTGTTTCTATATACTCCAAACCAACTAACATGTCTTGGTGTCAGCACAAGTCTCCAGACCTTTGCTGCTTGTTTAGGTTTGCATTAAAACCTCTCTGACTCCGTCTTTGATCAACACTTGCTTAGAGCAATGTGGGTCATGCTTAGAATAGGAGAATTCCAGCACTTAACACAGTGTGGGGTGAAGAGAATTAATTAAAATGAATTCTTCAGCCTGCAGGCAGGAGTAGACTGGAGAGGGTTTTCTCTCAGATGCCATTGCCAATTACAAACTGGTACAGAAGTGCATAGAGTGACCATGGCTCTCTCTTCCCATAAATGATGTGGCAAAGCAGTAATGCTGATTTGAACAAATGAAAGGGAAATGTAAAGAATGAAGGTGTGGCAACAACAAAAAAATCTTTTCTGGGACAACAATCAAATATATATTTGAGGTTTTAATTTTTTTTAAGTTAAGAATGAAATGTAAAACAATGTAAAAAAAAACGAAAAATCAAAGTTCATCCTAATATAATGTGCGTCTTGTATTGCTAAAAAAAATGAGTCTAACATACAGTGTAGAATGATTTTCCCATCATGTACTGCATGCAGCAGAAGCCTCTTGTTTCTTGATAAAATGAGCTGAAAGACAGTCAGCAGATATTTAAACACTGAATCTCTAGATGTTGACTTGCTGTTCCATATGAAGCTGTGTGTTTTCTGCAGTTAAGCATGCATTTTGCTGTTCCCTTGTAAAATACCATCGCACTTCTTGCCTGCAAAATGGACTCTTATGTATATATTTCAAAGAAAAGTGGAACCAATAACAAGATTCAATTTGGAAATGAAAAAAGGGGGTGGTGCAAATGGGACCAGTAGGGGGAATAGAGAATTCTCTAAATTGTACATAGTGTGTAAATTAGCGTTACTCTAAGTCTGCAGTCACTTTGAGGTTGCCTGTCTCCTGGTAGGAACTTAAATCAGCTTTGAGTTGTATTAAACTGTTAGAATTAGGTCTTGAATGCAGACTGTTAAAGACTTCAAAAATCATTATGCTTACAAGAAGCTTCTGTTCTGGGGAGGCTCGAGACCCCTTTTGTAACTCTGGGGAAGAAAGGAGTGCTTTCATTTTAATATGCATTCTGTTTGTAAGTAGTAACAGACCCTATTGATGTAAAACTATAACTGTGATCATGTGGAGAAATCAAATAAATCATTTAAAACTCTTTGTTTCTCATTTCGTGCAATCCAAGAGCTTCAACTCTTCACATTTGAAATTAAGGAAATTCTTTCCGATGGTAGGGGGCATTTCTGCTGCTCACTTCGGAAGTGAAGAAGTGAAGTGAAGATCAGGTGGTGGAGGTTAGTGAGTGGAGTCTGAACCCTTCTCACTCGGCTTGGATTGGTGTGGTGGTGCTGTCATTAATTTAGTTCTAGAGTTGCTAAAGAGCAATGAATCCAACAGCCAGTTGTGCAGACAGGGAGACACTGATTCCAGCACCCAGATGTGCAGACAGACAGGCGGACAGTAACTCCCAACACCCAGATATGCTGACAGGGAGGTACTGCAGAGGCCCTAGTGGACAATTCCCAAACCCGCTGAGCCCTGGACAGTGCTGACAGCTTTGAGCTCTTCTGGCCCAGCAGCTGTGTGTGTCCAGCTGACCCCAGGTGGCCTCAGGAGCTTGTGGCCAGGGCACTTCTGCCCTGCCTGGGTGATGCTCTTTTGTCCCTGCCAGGGCCAAGCCCTGGGCTGCTCTGTGGAACTCCCCAGGAGCTGGCAGTGCCTTTGTGGCCACAAGCAGGGAGCCCTGGATCCCTCACCCCATCGCTGAGTAAGTACTGCCCAGCTACTCCTTGTCCTCTCTGTTTGTTGTGTCTCAGTTTCCAGCCCAGAAGGATCCTCTGGCACACGTAGCCTTCCCAGTATTTGACTTACATCCTGCAGCTGCACTTTGATAATCACCTGTGAGATATTCCATTGT
Source organism: Certhia americana (assembly GCA_018697195.1). Lineage (NCBI taxonomy): Eukaryota > Metazoa > Chordata > Aves > Passeriformes > Certhiidae > Certhia > Certhia americana. The sequence continues at coordinate 3,880,968 of CM031868.1, read as the reverse complement.
GTTCTCACCTTGGTGCATTTCCAGCATTTCCAGGGGGTTGTAGTGTGTCTGTAAAGCCTGGCCAAGCTAATACTCAGCTGTCAATTAAACTAAACTGTGTTTGCTTCTGTTTTCTATGAATTTCAGGAGATTCTTGAATTATTTTGTGGGAATAGTCAACTCTGACCTCTTTCTGGAGGGCTGTTGTCACCCTTGCTTTTGCATGTTTCGTCTAGCCTTCTGATGTTTTGAATTTCTGGAGCCAGATTTCACACAGACATTTCTGTAAACAATGATTGCTTACATTCCTTTCTGAAAAGGAAATGAGAGTTGATGCACCTATAGGTGTGGTCTCAGGGGAGGCCAATTGTTAGACCAATCAAGGGGACAGTGTGTGTAACCTATATAAATCAGAGTTTTATAATAAACTTCATCTTTTGCTTCTGCCTTGCTCGAAGAAAGGGGTGTGTGTGTGTGTGTGTGTGTGTGTTCATTCGTGTCAAATTGTAACAGGCTGTAATTTCAGATGTGCATCTTCATCAATGTTTTTTTTTTTTTTTGATAGGTAAGTACCCACTAATCATCATCCTCTGTGCCACCCTCTGAGCTGTGGGACTCCTTAGAAGGTGACAGTGCCTCTGTACCATAGAAACATCCTTTAGAGGAGGTAGAAGAGCTATTCTTCACTGATACTTCTATTCCTGGTTTAGAAATTGGGATTTGTAGAATGTTAATACCTTTTGAGAAGGCAAGAGGCATGTGGCAGTGCATGTGGCTGTGCACACACAGGAATGAGTTGTCATGCAATAAAGAACTTCTCAAGCTCTTCTAGATAGTAACTTTTTATCAGCAGGTTCTTTTCCAAGTATGTTTTTGGTTGAAATAAAGAAATGCAAGATTAAAAGGACAGAAAAACACAATAAAGAACTTTAAATGTTTTATCTGTATCTTTCTTCAGATTTTTGTTGACTTAACAATCAATGAATTCTACTTAACTTTGTTTTTTTCCAGTTGGCCTTAATGACTGATTTTCATTCAGAGGTTCTTAAAAATAGGTATGGTATTTTATCATGTATTTATTTGATCTTAATAGTTGTGTACTGTTTTATTCATCTCCACCCCATGTTACAGCTGCATTAAATATGCCTTTTCCAAAGGAATTTTTCTGGATTTTTACCCTACTTAGTGATTTTTGCTGCTGTATTTTGTTGACCTGAAATTCCTGGAAGAGAACATAGCACAACCAATCCAATAGAAATATCTAATTCACACAAGTGTTTCATTTTAGGTATATTTTCTTAGTAGGCCTTCTTTCTGTTTCTTATTATTTCAAGAATTAAAGCCAAATCCTGCATTATTCAGCAAAATTAAGTCAACTACAGGATGAGGCTGGTCATGAAAGTTAGGAAAATCTTAAATTAGTATTTCTGCTGGAAGTACTTCCTCAGCTAAGCAAGACTTAAATGAAAGTTGTGGGTGATGCTGACTTGAAGCCATCACTTTTTTCAAATGTTTAGATTTATCATTTTTCCGTGTGAAATGCATATTTTTAGGGATGAAATGAAAAAAAATCCCCTTTATTTAGCATTTTTGCAGTAAGTAACTGAGATGTGAAATTAGCACCATGGTTCACGAGACACAGCAGCTGAAAGCAGCCACAGGAGTGTGCAATTCATCAGCTCTGCTGGGAAACGACACGACTGGAACTTTAATTTATTTTTTTATTCATGGACACAGTGCTTTAGACATGTCTGTGTAATGTACAAAGCAAAAATAATCTGTCTTTAACAAGATGAGCAGGGGCAATTCATTGCAGGGGAAATGAAATGTTAGGAGTTCATGATGGAAATGTCTTTCCTCTGCAGCTTCTCAGCTCTGCTATAACACAATGCCTTGTTTCTGATGAGGAAATGGGCCCTGGGTTTGTGTCCAGGGAAGTGAGAAAAGCAGGGACTGTGCAGGAGTTCTGTGACTCAGCAGTGGGATCAGAGTGAACCAGGGCTGGAAATTAATTCATTTAATCATTGCCAGTCTGATTTTGTAGTGATTTTTTATAGGAGCAGAGCTCAGGTCAGTGTGGGACCCTTCAGGGAGATGCCCACCCCTGTGAGCATCTTCCCCTTCCACCAGCTCCCCATGTGCTCTTGGCTAATTATTTCTTCATTTTGCTGGCTAATGTTCCTTTATGTCCATCTCCAACGAGAAAGAACATTTTTATTTAATGATTCATCCTGTATATTGTCTTTGCTATCTTTCTGGTAGTCTCATGTCTCGACTCCTGCCTCAGCCCTTCCACCAGGCTCAAAAAAATAACTCTGCTGTAATTAAAAACAACATCCAAAAAAACCCCAACCAAACCCCCAAAAAATCAACCAACCAATCATTCACTCCCCTGCAATCACCAGAGTCTGAGATACTTATGTTGTCCTTCAACCCCTGAGCTGGGAACAGCAGCAACATTTTCCAGCTCAGTGACAAACGTGCTGAATATTCCAGTTCAGACTTTAAGCATCCCAGGTGTTTATACCCCTGAATTTTCATGGCATTTCAGCAGGTTTTGAAATGTCCTTGATTATGTGCTACCTCCTCTGCTATGTCAGTCTATAAATTTTCAAAAGCATTTGCATGTGTATTTTATGCCTAAAGGAGGTGGAAACTTTGTTTCTGCTCTTCCTATTTTTTCCCTACTAGTGCAACATGCAGCTTTCTGGACTGTTGCAATATTCCATGACCCTGCTCATATATTTGCAGGCTGCCAGCATAGCTTCATGCAAAAAAAAAAAAAATATATATATACCTGTCCATACATTAGTAGTGAACCACAGGGGACGTGTCCTGAACAATTCCTCTGACTGCAGGAATTTGAAATTACTTTGAAAAGAAGCTAGTGAAAAAGCACTGGCATTTTGGATCATCTGTTTCTCTTCCCAGATGTGAAAAGGGAGAAACAGCTACCTCATTTGGGATGGAGCAAGTTATTGGACTAATAATTATTAATTAAATGTTCCAAGGTCATGGAGCACCTTTCTCCTCTCCAACAGTAGAGTGTAATAAAGTTTATTTTGGTAAAGAAATTCTTGACCCATCTCCATTCTGTATTCATCAATAGTGCCAAGATGTGCTTTATCCAGTTACTGCAAGGTCTTTTTATAGCCACTCTTGTCCTCTCCCTCATCACTGTCTCCTGTGTGTGACATAAAGCCAGCACTCTCCAGGCTGGCCTGCATCTCCCTGGATGCAATCCCACAGCAACAGCTCCCTTCCTGCGCTGAGTGCAGGTTATCTCCCCTCACCAAGCCAGAAACTTGATTTCAATACATTCTTTGGCCTATTTTCCCTGGCTTGAAAAATTAAATCTTATTTGGCTGTTAAAAAAATGAATAATGTGAAATAAAATATAAAATACTTCAAAATATGAGGCAATTTAGTGCTTCCTTTTAATCTAACATGGCAGAGCTGATGGACAATTTCCCCAAGCGCCATCTGAAATTGTGAGGAATCCCTTTCACTAACAGAATGTGTCTTTATTTTTCAGGTAGTTTCTTAGATGGCCTCAGTCCAGTCAGTGTGGATGGACAACAGCTTGGACAAATTTATTTATGTGTAAATACGTACCGCATTAACATCTGTGTTTCAAACACATCACATCAATTCCACAGCAGGTAACCAGGAGGAAAAGTGGAAATACCAGTTCCTGCCCTCACCTTTCCCAGGATTTCATTTGTGAACCAGCTTTTAAAAAAGATATTCAGAGCCAGAAGGTGATGCAATGAGCACATCATCACATGCCTGTGGGAAAGACAATTATCAATGTCAAGTGCAAAACTTTCATACCATCTCTCAGGTTAAAAAGGAGCAAACAATGATTGCATAAAGAGAGGAGGAATTTTATGTATTTTCCTGGAAGTGCTGCAAAGCCTGGAGAATGTTTTTGTAATTTAGTGATGCTTTTTCAGAAAATAAAATATCTATGTCTCAAAGAGCTAATTGTTATCAGGTCATTTTATTATTGAATACCAGTTTTTAAGCAGCTGTCGGAAAAATGTGGAAGAATAAAAAGGAAAACAGAAGGGTAATTTTATTGTAGTCATTTATTGATTTCTACTTCTGCATTAATTCCTTCTCAGGAAGGAATTCTTCCATTTCTGTGTGGAATGGGCTGAAATGGACATCACTGTGGGAGTTGTGGTTGTTCACAAAATGTGAGTTATGAGGAGCTGTAGCAGCTGAGGGATTAGCTGGCCCAGGAAGGGAATCTGAAATGATGGGAACATGTGGATGAATACCTCAGTGGCAGAGACAGCAGAGAGGAGTCATAAATAAAAGTGGGGAAAGGAAAAGGTTTGGCGTGTTGTTGAAGCAGAAGGCAAAAATACTGCTGGTTTTTTGGTTGGTTGGTTGGTTGGTTGGTTGGTTGGTTGGTTGATTGGTTTTTTTTGTTTGTTTCTTTTTTTTTTTCAGTATATTGTGCAGTTCTGTTCAAGGCAATTTGAGGAGGTGTCAGGTCAGGATGGAGGGACTCTGCAGAGAACTGCTGCTGCCAGGAGTGTGATTTCAGCTGTGATCACAGCTGGAAGGGTTGCACGGATGGGACAAATTCTGTGATGTGGCACCTTTGGTGCCAACGCAGGCACAGAGGATTCCCTGTGCCAGTGATGGTCTGCCTGCAGCTTCCTGCTGTGGGTGTCATATCACCCCCTGTGACTGGGAAAACCCCAAGTGTTTAGGATATGCTCACAATCCCATCCTCATGCTTGCTGAATGAACACAAAGCGTGGGGTGTGCTAGCTGCTGCTTCAGTTCTTTTGAACTTCTGATGAGGCATCTTTTCCCTGTGTTTCCCAACTGCCCAGCCTTGTTTTCACTGTTTGGATCATTTTCTTTAAGCATGCTCTGTTTATCCTTTCTTCCAAGCTGCCACATCACCCCTACATCACCAGAACCTGCCTGACTTGTCTCAGGAGAGGGTGGCCTCAGTTTAGCCCTTTCATCCCAGATACTCAATCTGGGAGGTGTTGTGGGACCTACCCCTCTCCTGACCCCCAGAACAGTGCCTTCTGCCCAGAGCTGGGATGTGGCACTGGTGTGGCAGTTCCACCCAGGTCCCCTCAGAGTGACATCATGTGGCTCTGCCCCATGAATCCCACATGTCACGGGGATGAGGCTTTTCCCTTTCTACCCATACCATCAATCACCTGTGGATACCCTACAGAGACACTGACACCTCAGCACTGCATCCTAAAGATTGCAAAGTGCTGTGCCCAGCTCAGCCTCCCCCACCCATTGTTTCCTGGCAGGATTAGACATCACCTCTTGCTTTTCCACCCTTCAAAACTAAAAGAAGTAGGATAATGTTACTTAACCAGATTTGAGCACATCCTTACCTTTTCCTGTCCCCTCACTGTCAGCACTTCCTGTTCCCTAGTTGCAGTACAGTCAAGAGACAACCAACATGGCAATTTATTTGGATTACAAGATTAAAGGATTTTCATTTTATGAGTCATAAGTAAAGGAAGCAAAATAAGTGAGTTCATTAAGCCTGTGTTTACCTGTTCTTTTTGTAAATGCCATTTGGTCACATTCTGCAGTTCCACGCAGACCACAGCATAATGAGGACAGGTGGACATGGAGATGCCTAAAATGAGAGAGTAGCAGCAGCCTTTAAAGGGATTATTTTATCTGAAAGAAATAGTTCGAATAAATTCATTCTACTTTTGAATAAATGAAGTTTATCACGCAGAAAGCTCTTCTGTGTTGGTGAGGCAGGTGAGGCAGCAGGTTGTTCTTCAGGTGAGGCAGCAGCTGGGGGGGGATGATGCCACAAAACTGAGCGTGACCTCTTGTACAGAAGGGGAGCAGTGAGTGCTTCTCAACCAGGTTTCAGTGTCCAGTTACCGGCGCAGTAACTGCACACGGACATGGCACTTGGGTTTTAAAAAAGACAAAACGTGCTGGCAGAGGGATGGATGGCAGGGGACCGGGATGCTCGGTGCGGGGCAGCGCTCACCGCAGGGCTGTCTTCGGCATTTATTTATGTATGGAAAGGGCTGCAGGAGTGAGGGGCCGTTCAGGGGAGGGCTGGAACTAACAACATCATCCTGCTCCGGCTCCTGACACACACAGCAGTGAGTTAGGCTTGGATGGAGCTTTAGGGGCGATTTCCATGCGCTCGGTTTGCATCTCAGCATTTCCACCAGAGCCGGGGGGATGCAGCGACCCCTGTCTGCGGTGCTGCTCCCCGGCTGGCCTGCACCGCTGCTTTCGCCTCAGAAAGGCCATTCAAAGGCACCCGGATGCATCAAGAGCTATTTCTCGGGGGGACCGTGCGGCTCAGGCAGGAGCTGCCAGGCCGGGGAGGGGAGGGCAACGCAGGCCCTCTGCTGCGGCGCCCGGGGCCGCGCTCCGAACCGGACCCGGAGCCGAAAGAGCCAAACTGCGATCAGCTCTATCCCAGTCCCCGCGGCCCCAGCGAGCGAAGCGCCGCCCGGAGAGGCTGTGGGGCCGTGCCCCGCCCCGGGGCCGTGCCGGGCGCTCGGCGGTGCCGTCAGCGGAGCGCGGCCATGAGCGCCGTGCTGCTGCTGCTGCGGGGCCTGCGTGCCGCCCGGCCCCGGCTCGGCTCCACAGCCCGCGGCCTGCGCACGGCCGAACCGCGCCGCGCCTTCGCCAAGGAGCTGTTCCTCGGCACCCTGCGCAAGGTGGGTCCGCGGCCAGGGGGAGAGACACGTGTATCACGGGCGGCCGTGCCCGAGGGTCGCTGCTCTTTCACCGACGGACGGCGGGGAGGGCACGGCGGGGCCGGCGCCGCCCGGGGGCATCGCCCCCAGGGGCACGCCACCAGCACCCCCGGGGCCTTTTCCAGCTGATCATCCCCGGCCTGGGGATGCAAGGGCTGGTGTGAGCACGGCAGGACCCGGTCCGTGGCCTGGATGTCCCGCAGCCCCTGGGTCCAGCCCGGCCCGGTCCCCCTGCAGAGTTGCCTGCCCGCGGACAGGTGTGTGTGACTCTGTGTGCTCAGGTGCCCTCAGCCGGAGCCCCGGTAACTGAGGGGACCCCTGTGCACACAAAACACGCGGGGTAGCTCAGAAGGACGAGAATAAATAGCACCGAGGAGCTGCGCTAAGCCACGGCCCGCCGTGCCTGCCAGCCTCGATGATTCCCCCTGGAAACGCGTGTGTGTCCCTGTACACCAGCTCTGGGCACAACACAAAACTACTGTCGCTTTATTCTCTGTTTTTACTTCAAGCATCGAGACCTTATGTAAATTTCTGCCTACAGTTTTGATAGGAAAGATTGAAATTCTTGTCGTGCCTTGAGATGCCACTGGGTAAAGAAGTTAAAATCTGAGACAGAACGCTGTATTAACCAGATTGTTAATGCAGGGCTTAGAGTATGCATTTATCAGAGATTGCAGGGTGAAGCAAGCTGAAAGAAGGAATAACTCAAATGCACTGAAATGAGTTGAGCAGTAAAGTCTTCTGCAAAAGAGCTTGTCAGGTCAAGTGTTACAACAGGCTCCATTGTGTTAAACCCCTCTTCAGTTACGTCTGGGGTGTTTTTTCTCTCAAATTTCAATACAACAGCTTCCTGAAAACCTCTAGCATTTCTCAGGACCTGAATTTTTGACACTGATATTGTTGCTCAGGGTATCATGAACAGATTTTTGTGGACACAGATAAGTTCTTCTGTTTAAAAGGGGAAAGGCTGTAAAAATTAGAAGTCTGCTTCTAACGGAGCCTCCCACTTCTTGTGTTCTTTGCTTGCATTTTTTATGAATTCAAACCTGTCAGGCCGTGCCACTCCCATTTTATGGCCAGAACACCCTGGTGATGATAAGGAGTGGTGGGACTCACTCACCTTTGTCTTGGGGACATTAACAGGTGAGATGTGCTGGGTGTTTGCAAGGGACAGTGTTCATGGGCTGAGCTTTGGAAGCATTAGATCAGTTCATCGATTTTGACACAAACTCACTTTCTGTCAATCCCTAAGCAGGGTTACACTGGCAAAGCTCATGGGTGATGAAGGATTTTTGCATCCTTGTAGTTCTTAAAAAATCTCTTGATTCCTCCGTAATGTTTCTGTTGTTCAGGTAACATCCTCTGGTCTGGTTTTGGAGTGTAATAAAGCTGGGTCCTGTGGAGCTCTGTTTCTGTTTCAGAACATTTCCCACAATTCTTAAATGGCAGTGTTTTTTAGAGTCTTTGCAAGGCATATCTCCCGTAATTTTTATTTCAACTGCATGATTTGTGTATTAAAAATTATTAAATAATTCTCCTATTTTAGGAAGAAGTTTTTCCTTACCCAGAAATTAGTAATGAAGAACTGGCAGAGATCAACCAGTTTGTGGGACCTGTGGAAAAGTTCTTCAATGAGGAAGGTATATTATTATGTTTTTATCCATGCAAGTGAGTTTGTAATTGCAAAATGATTTAGCTATAGCATTTGAATAAGTTTATTATACTTAAAACATTTATTTTATCTTATGCATTTATTGCTGCTCAGATAGTGATGCTGATTCTGTAGCATGTCCATTTATGGCTTTTTTTGGAGAGTATTTGGGTGCTGATCAGAAGAATTTAATGTCCAAAACAGGAAAAAAACCAAGGATGTAAAAGCATTCCAGGATAAAGATAGGATTGGAAATTGATTTTAGCTCAGCTAGCATTTGAATTGTGCTTTTTACCCCTTCATATATTGTGATATTTTTCCCTAGAACTTTTTGTCCTACTCTGCTAAAACTGACTGTGGCAAAATGCAGTAGAGATACTCAGAAATGATGGCTTGTTGAGGTGTTATGAAAAAATGGAAAGCATTTCTGTTTCTTTCAGCATTAGGGTAATAATTCTATTTGGGAAGGGCCCTATTACCCATCTGCATTGCAGGGTGTTCCTTCCATTAGAGCTGCTCACTGACAGTAAATAAAGAATTTATTCAAATTATATTTTTTAATTCTTTGCTCTGTGGGGGAACATAAATTATGGAGTAAACAACCTGATATTTAGGGGAGGAATAAAAGGGTCAAATTATGGAGTCTCTTTGTTTTCATTGGCATGGTGCAGAACAGCTCTCTTAATCCCCCAAGAATCTAGAAACTCCCAAGAACAAGATTTTCTAATTACCTCATTTATGTACTTTTTTTCGCCTTGTATTTATGACCTAAACTTGGTTGAGATAGAAGATCCTGGAAATACTTTGCTTATTCCAGTCTTGGAATCTGCTGATGTGCAGAACCATTAGAAATGTTTGAGAAAACAAAATAAATGCTGGATTTTTCCTACTTCCAAGTCTTTTTCCTGAATATGTTGTGAGGACAAGCAGGAAAGTCAGCTTGAAGTTAGAAGGAAGAAATTCCTGTGAAGCTGGGGATGAGAAGTCTCATCAGTGACCTTGGCCCTGCTGGGGAAATCCTGCAGTCTCACAGCTGCTCTGAATGCTAAGAAACACAGTGTTAAATGAGGAAAAACTTCTGTATTTGTAGTGGACTCAAAGAAAATCGATCAAGATGCAAAAATCCCACCTGAAACCTTACAAGGACTGAAGGACCTGGGCCTCTTTGGCATGCAGATTCCAGAGGAATATGGTGAGTGAATGTCACAGAAGAACAACCAATGCATTTGGAGGGTGCATTTTTGTAGCTCTCCAGCTAAAGGTGTTACACTGCTGTATTTCTGTACTTGAAATGGAGTTTTTTGAGGGAAGTGGCACTTTAAATGTCCTAAAATAAAGCCTGGTGCCTGTTCCAGGTGGGCTGGGCCTGTCAAACACCATGTATGCCCGTCTGGGAGAAATCACATCCCTGGATGGCTCCATTGCAGTGACTCTGGCAGCTCATCAGGCCATTGGGCTGAAGGTAATGCTGCTGCTCTAGGGCCAGTGCTTCTGCACAGATTGCATGGAGGAGGTGAAGTGAAAAATGTGGGGCTTGGGGGGAGCAAATCAGAATTACTGGGGAAGCATAAATCAGGTTGTTGATGTCCCCAGTAGTCTCTGCCACTGCTTCAGTGTGAGATAGACAGGCTGGATAGGAAGTACGCAAGAAATTTACTATTAGGATAATTACTCTTAGGAAAAATGATCCCAAGTTGTTTGGGTTTTTTTTAATTGACCAAACTTGTTTAAAGGAGCTAGAATAAACAGAATTGAAATTAACAGAGTGTCAGGGGGCTCAGGTGATGAGGAGGGAAAGAATTCAGAAGAGAGCAACTTGGTCTGGCAGGCTGGGGCTGCGTGTTGGGGAGCTTAGAGGAGACAACTCATCTTAGAGCAAGGGTATCAATTTGGACTTTAATGCAAGCATAGGTATTTACCTGTTAGTGGTGGATGGATGGCAGAGAGAGGCTTGAAACCACACTAAGTTTGTTATAGCAAGAGAAAATTCCTTGTGGAATTGAGCAGACAATGCTAATGAAAAATATTTTAATCTCTGATAAATAATACAGTCTGTTGTTTATTAAACTGTCTCTTGCTGTGCCACGAAACTTGCAAATGAAACTTTCTGAACATACTGGAGCTTGTCAGCTCCCTCTCTTTTCTCACAGGGTGATGCTGCAAAGTTTTCTATGCTTGTTTCTGCAGGGGATCCTCATTGCTGGCACGGAGGAGCAGAAGGCCAAGTACCTGCCCCGCCTGGCCTCAGGAGAGCACATTGCTGCCTTCTGTCTCACTGAACCTGGCAGGTGCTGCTGCCCCACAGCTCCATAGTGGGGGTTACTGCTTCATCTGCTTTGCTTAATAGCTTAAATCTTTCATTATTTGGGGCACCTGGCTTCAGTATATAAATCTAAGTTTTATTTTTAATTTTTAAAGGAACTGTGTATTTGCTCTTTCCCCAACGTGCTGCTTTTGGCAGTGTCCGTGAAATCCCTTACTCTTGTTGTTCCCATCCCAGGAATTCATTTACTTAATTTCTTCCATGAATTGAAAACATGCTTTGTGCTACGTCAGAAATAATGTGCTGTGACTCTTCTAGGGTGCTTTCAGTTCTTAGTCAGAATATAATAGCCTGTATTAAAGGAGCTACCTAAACTAAAAGGAAGAATTTTGTGTGTCACTTAAGTGACAGGCTCATTGTGTGTTCACATAGCTCAGAGTGGAGCTCCAAAGTTGCTTTTGTGGCATTCTGCACATTCTGGTCAGGTCATAACCATGATAACATGGTAGTGAGCTGAAATGTCCCCTCAGGTAACTTCTAGAGCTGTTTGGTCTAATGAGCTTCCTTGTTAGTTAAAAGCTAAAATTGATATACTGCTATTTAAGAACCCCTCCTTTTTACAGGATGGGAAGAGGGAGAATATGCAGTTTGTTTTTTTAAAAGCATGTTTATTTCTTTAAACATTAGTAACTTTTTTGTTTTTCTAGTGGGAGTGATGCTGCATCTATTCAGACAAGAGCAACCCTGAGTGAAGATGGGAAACACTTCCTGTTAAATGGCTCCAAGGTACCCACTCACAGCCTGGGAACAGGAAGGGTTTTTGTCACAAGTGCAGCAAGTGTCCTTGTATCAGTCCTTGTCCTTTTGCATCCGTCTGGAACTGGGAGGTTTCCAAGCTAGAGGAGAACAACCATGTCAGAAAGATAACCCTTGTTGGTTTAGGCACAAAGAGAATAGAAAATTATTTTTTGGGAGCTGTTGCATTAAACTTCTGGTAAGAAAAATAGAAAACCACCCCAGGTTCCTTTGCTATCACCCACTTGTGTGTTCAGCTTCAGGGAGGGTTGATTTGTTAATAAATCAGCCCCCTCCATCACAGCTTAGGTAAAAGAAAACCTAAACCTATATTTTGACATCTCTTCATTCTTCAGGCTAGATTTTAAAGGAAAACTTGATATTTAATTAGAAACAGAGCTGCTTAGAACCTTTCTGCTAAAAGAAACACCATCAGAAACCAGTCTTGAAGAAGATAGAGATGTCCTGGGCTTGGCAGTATTGGATGCTTTGCAGACTTGATCTGTAGTTGTTGATCTATTTGTGGTGTGAAGGGACCTACCCTAGGGGAGAGGCTAACCAGAGAATTTCTCATCAGAGTTGATTTTTGGGCACAGGGTTTGTCCAGTCTGCATTGCTCCTGTATCTCTCACATGCCAACAGCAGCAGGATGTACCAGCTTTTGTGGAAATGCACTGTGGATTTTAATTTAATGTATATTGATACTACATGCTGGTTTTAAAGTTGCTTTAAACTTAGCATGTGTGGTCAGCTCTCCTCAGAAATGTGCTCACACTGGAAGCAGACACTCATTAGAACTGAAGGGAAGGAGCAGCAATTTTTCAGCACTGTTCCTTGCCCAGCCTATTACAAAACCTTGAGAACTCTGCTCACAAAATCAGCACAGTTACATTTCTTCCCTCTCTCAAAACAGGTCTGGATCTCCAATGGTGGCCTGGCAAGCATTTTCACAGTGTTTGCCAGGACAGAGGTTGTGGATAAGGATGGGCAGGTGAAGGATAAGATCACTGCTTTCATCGTGGAGCGGGACTTTGGGGGTGTCACCCACGGGAAGCCCGAGGATAAATTGGGCATTCGGGGCTCCAACAGTAAGAACCACCTAGAATTGTTAGCAGAAATTGTTTGAATAGTTCAATGGTTTATTTTGGTTACATCATCTGAATCCAGAGGCAAATGAATAGCTATTCCATGTTACAGTGTAAGTTCCACATTTCTTTAGCTGGCTTTTCCTGGAGTCTTTCCTGATGCTGGGTCTGAAATAAGAAATCCATTTTGTGGACCTCATTCACTGTGCAGTGAAAGAAACCACTCAGGAGATTCAGTGGCCAGTAGATTTAATCTAGAAGTTCACTTTCATCAGCTCTTCTAAGCTTCTTAATGATTGCAGCTTTTCACCAGCTTGGTGACTGTTCAGTCAGTTCCTTAGAACAAAAAATAAAGACAAAACTGTAGTTCTCTGTTCACACAGTTTACATTCATATAATTTTTAATATTTTACATCAGTAATTGATGTCAACAACAGCCTTTTCCCAAATTCTCACTTCTTTGGCAAAGCATGTGTAATTCTGTCATAAACAATGCATTAGGAAGACTTAATTTCTTGCTACAAATAGTGACTTAAGTTTCTGAATGTCTTTTCAGAATTTCTGTGTTATATTTGATCAAGTGTTAATTCCGTTTCAGCCTGTGAAGTACATTTCGAAAACACCAAAGTGCCTATAGAAAATGTAATTGGAGAAGTTGGAGGGGGATTTAAGGTAAGCAGTGGAAAATTACTACTGGTGATTTTTAAAAGCTTGAAGGAGGTTGTTTTCCCCTGTACTGAAATTTCCTCATGGGTGATGGGGGCACTGCAGGGTACAAGAGGACAGACTCCCCCACTGGTCTGTGAACTGGTGCCATCACCTCAGATTTCTCTGTGTTTCTTCTCTTCTTGTTGGGCTTTTGGTTGTTTTTCATGCTGTCCCCTCAGAAAAGGGAGTGACTTCAGCTTCCTTTCTGACCTTGCTGGGGGACATGTCCTCTGCTGGTTCCTCCAGCAGAATGTGGGAAGGGACACAGGGGAATGACTGTCACAGGGAATGCTGGAGGCAAGCCCAGGTTCAAGGTCCCCTGGCTATCAGGTGCTTCTTCAGGGCTGGATTGTTGCACAAGGAGATGCTGGCAGGACTCCAGGAATGATACCACAGGTGGCCTAGCTGTGTAAACTTTCTCTAAGAGTGTGACCTGGGGATTTGCAAAGCTGCTCTTACTCCTCCATTTCTTACTCCTGCTGTAGCAGGCAAGTCCAGGCCTAAATGCTAAATTAAATAATTTTCCTTAATGTAGTAGAGATTAAAAGAAGATTTTATGGTGTCTTTTTAACAAGTTAAAATGTAGGACAGTGACTTCTTTCCTAACAGGCTTTGACCTGAGTCACCTGTGTTGAGAAACAGCACCAGACTCCAAAATCTATTTTTGTACATTATTGGTCTGTATTTCATTTCTACACCTCCATTCTTGTTCCCTTCTGTGGTGTGTTGCTGAAAGGAATCTGAGGCAGAGCAGCCATCACAGGTCAGCTGCAGGGAGAAATATCGTAGTTTTCTTCATCTCATAAACTGGAGCAGTGCTGTCTGGCTGGAATGTTGTTTACCAGCTGTAGATAAGTACATTTTTATCTACATTTTACCTTCATGTAATTAGAGTAGAGATTATTTCCAAGTCACTGGATCATCTACTTCAGCTATAAAATGGGATGTAATGAGTGGTAGGAAAAGCCCAGTTTTGAAACATTTTCCTTGGGATGCTGAGAGCTGTGGTGGCTGATGTGAAGGCACTTCCCAAGACTGGAAGTGTGTCCCAGTGAGGAGGGGAATCCAGGGAATACTGAAGCAGGAAGCAGTGACCAGCATGGCCTAAGGAGAATGTGGCCTGAACCCCATCTGTTTCTTCACAGGTTGCCATGAATATCCTCAACAGTGGAAGATTTAGCATGGGCAGTGCATCTGCTGGAATGATTAAAAAGTTGATAGGTGGGTGAATTGAGTGCTCTGGATGGCTGGGTGCCAGCAGAAACTGCTCTGCCTGAGACAGATAATGCAGGACATTCAGAGTGGGAACAGGAGTCTTGATCTTGTCATAACATGCTTTGACAGCTTTAGAACACTAAAATACATTTTTGAAAAATAGTTATTGAAAGCCTGTTTGCAGAGGTTTTGAAATAAAGATTTTTTTTTTTCCTTTCATGCAGTGTAGTTTCAGTTCATAGAATGGGAGGTTGTTGCCTCTGTTGGACTCCCCTGAGGTAAAATGTTCTTACCAAGGAAGAAACCTCTATACTATTGCTTTTGGAAGATGCAGTCTCCCCTAGAACCTCCCACCTGAATAACTGGCTCAAAGCTGCACACAGTAATTAGGAATAAAACTGGTTTGTGCCAATAATTAGCCAAAACAAAAATAGAAGTCTCTCTAATCAATTGGCACCAAAACTGATCACCTCTCTAAGCGTACAAGCTCACACCTCTGGTTCAAAAGCCTTTGACAGGCTGGTCCAGACTTGATCAACACCATCTGTGTGAGGGTGATTTGCACAAAATGCTGATTCTGGAGCAGCCAGGGGGTTCCTGGGCATAGGCTGGAGTGCCACCATCCAGGGGAAGACACCAGCATCAGGAATGGTCTGTCACAGCTCTTCTGAGATGGATTTGTTTTTCTTTCTTTAAAGAACTGACATCAGAATATGCTTGTACAAGGAAACAATTCAATAAGAAACTCAGCCAATTTGGATTAATTCAGGTAACAAAAAATGAAACACTAAATCTCTGTGCTAAATGCCAGGACTTAGTTTGCACTGGGGGTATTTTGGCTGTACTGGTTTAAAGGATTTGCTAGAAATTTGTGTGAAGCTGGTGCTGACTTCTGTACACTGATCTTTTAAATGTCCAGAATGAGAAATGTATAAAAGTAATTTTTTATTCATTGTTATTTTGAAGTGGTAGTTTTTATTGATTGATTAATTTGATGATGTTAAACATACAAAAACCGTAGGGTTTTTTAAGTTTGAGGGTTGACTGTGGATTTTTGCATCTGAATTTCTGTATGATCCCTCATGTTGCTGTCTGGCAGGAGAAGTTCTGTTTGATGGCTGTGAAAGCCTATGTGATGGAGAGCATGGCTTACCTGACTGCAGGGATGATGGACAGGCCAGGCTTCCCTGACTGCTCCGTGGAGGCTGCCATGGTCAAGGTAACCAGTGCTGGGGAAGGACTCTGTGTTCAGTCTGCAGAGGGCTGAGAGCCCAGGGGCTGCATTTGAACGGGTGAGAGAAGCACTGCAGCCAGGTGAAATAAGAGATGCTGTTCTGTCTATCCCACAAGGTCAGGCTTGTACGAAATAAAACTTGCAGAGAACAGGTTGGGAATATCACAGCCCTCCTGAGCTGGGGTCTGAGGAGGCCTCACATGAGCACAAGGACACTCAGTTGCACTCCAGCTGCCAGCATGGCCAAGCTGCTGCTGTGCCAGCTTTCCCAGGGGACTGGTGGCAGAGCACACCCTGTGGAATGTCCAGGCTGTGGCTGCCAGCGTGTCCCTCACAGTGTGGTCACTGCAGAAAACTCCTGCTCTGGGCTTCAGCCAAGCAGTTACAGCTGCTCTGCTTATGTGGGGCTGCCCTTTCTTGGAATGTGCCCTTTTGAAGGGACACAAACATTGCAAGGCACTGTTTGAATTTGACCAAACCCCGTGAGCCACTGGGACACTGTTCCAGGTGAGTTAACAGGACTGGTGTAACAAACAGGAAATACTGCAGCCGTGTCCTGTAGATACAGAGCAGGGCATCCTGTGTTATTGCTGATTTATTACCTGTTCAGTGGTGGTTAAATCCTGTTCCATGGCAGGTGTTCAGTTCTGAAGGTGCCTGGGCATGTGTGAGTGAAGCTCTGCAGATCCTTGGAGGCCTTGGCTACATGAAGGATTATCCCTATGAGCGCTACCTCAGGGACACCAGGATCCTGCTCATCTTTGAGGCAAGTACCAGGATCCTGTTTTTACTGCAAACTGCAATTCTCACAATCTATAAAAGTGAGCAGAAACTTGAAGGTTTGAATGACCAGGACTTCGTTCCTTCAGCTGCAAAGTCTGTAGCAGATTAAGACTGCAGGACAAACCTTGTTTTCTTTGGAATATCAATAGAAGTTCCCTATAATAAAATAAGCTATGATGGCTTTTATAGACTGACCACACTTTGAGTTACAGCAGTGACCTTTCCTCTTGTGTACTTCTCACAAGTGGGAAAACTCATAAAAGATCAACTTAGAAGTTCAATTATCTTATTGGTGGGCATTTATATTAAAAGAAAGGTTGGTTCTGAGGCTTGTTCTCTTTCGAGGCTGGATTGTCAGTGACCCATCATATATGTGCACATCAGGGTCACCACCAGACTTGATTTTAACTCAGCTCATTTTGAGCAGTTCTACAACTATTTAAATTTTCCTTCACTGGAACAGTGCAGAACTTCTTTCACTCAAAATGCATTTAGTTTGGTTTCTTTTTCACTGGGATACATTGTGTGTTTAATAATGAGGGGCTTGACTTCTGCAACACCCCATGAAATAAGAATTAAAACTGAGATAAAGCAAATGGCCGCAATTTATGGGTAGGGAGAGTCATCATGTGGTACTGGGACTGTGGGAATGGCACAGGGGCACAACAGACCTGCTTGGAAAACACTCAATATTGTAAACTCCAGTTACCCACCTGTCTCATGTTCTCTTCTGTTTTTTCCAGGGAACCAATGAAATCCTGAGAATGTACATTGCACTGACAGGGATGCAACATGCAGGGAGGATCTTAACTGACAAAATTAAGTATGTTCTTATTTATTGTTAATAGTTTTCAATTAACTAAACAGAATCTGGTAACTTCATAGGTAAGAGAAGAAACTGTAGGGAAAAGCTGCAGTATTTTCTATTTATTGCCTGTAAAAGTTCAGTGTTACAGGGGCCCTGTGTCTTTTTAATGGGATGGTTCATAGATTTCAGCATTGTAGCACTTAATGCATTTTATCTTAGACTTTTACACAAGCTGTAATTATTTCTTTCAATAGTAATGACAAGTAATGAATATTTTGTATCTGCATGAAGTTGTATTGGCACAACAACTGCACTGTGCATATTGAGTATTGGTCTCTGGAAGTCCTTGTGAGTGTCTAGCAGAGCAGCTGATGACTCTTAAGGCTTGTTCACACAGTTGTTCTCCAGACTTCACAGTAAAATGGATCAAGACTTGGCAATTCATGGACAAACTGCAGGCATTTTGCTGAAGCATTTACAATTGTTATGTCTAAACCTCCTGGAATCTCCTTAATATCCGTTCTTTCCCCAACATTTCAGAGCAATCAAGAAAGGAAATGTGGGAGTGGCCCTGGGGGAGTTCCTGACCAGGGTACAGGACACCCTGGGCAGGAAGGTGGATCTGGGGCTTGTAGGTGACCGTGGGGTGGTGCATCCCAGCCTCCAGGTAAGGACCTCACTGCTGAGATCTCATGTTTGTTCCCCTTGCTGCTTGCCACACGCTGATCCCCTCTTTTTGCAAACCAAAATGTGTGCTTAGGAGATTTTCCAGTGTAAGCAGATGATGGTACCATGTCTGGGTAAGAAGTTATTGTCCAGGTATCAAGGGAGCATGAGGGCTGCTTTAAGCCTGTGTTTGCACCAAATCCAGATTTAGATCCATTTGGGTAATTTGTATAAATTGAGCCTTCACCATATTAAAGTGTCTGTAATAACTGCCCTTTGTTGTAAGGTCAGTTACAAAACACAGGAGCTTTTCCTGTTTAATTGTAACACAGTTTCAGGTAAGAATTTCTGTGATTTACACATACATGTTGTTGCTTAATCACTCAGGAAAGAGTTTTTATGACCAAAAATGAATGTTCCGTTAATTGCAAAAAAGGATTATTTTTCATGGGATGTTCTGTTAGTTACTTTTGTCAGCATAAGCTTATACTGAAAGTTACTGAGAGTAACTCAGCAAAGTGGATGAATGTTAAAAAAAGACCAGTGCTCACCAGGAGAAAATCCAGTGTCCTTTATAAAGGGTTTTTGTGTGTGTGTGTGTGTGTGTGCTGCTTTTTCTGTTATAAAACCACTCAAATAGTTGTATTTTCTGTTTTGTTTTATAGGAGAGCGCCAAGAAACTTGAAGAAAACGTTTATTATTTTGGAACTACAGTCAGGGGCCTGTTAAGTAGGTTTGGCAAGGTATCTATTTATTTTATCTGTTGTCTTTGTTACTGAACAGTTTATCCTCAGGGTCCCACTGGCCTACAGTGGCAGGACCCAGCACTTCCTCCACATGACACTTTCTCAGTGGGAGTGAGAAAACACGTTCACATTCTGTACTCAGAGTAATGGACAAGTTACATTTTTAAAACCAAAATCGAAGCACCAGCACCCTCAGTGGATTGGTAACAACCAATCTTCTTGTGTAAGCACAAATCCTTCTGCTACAGGTATTTAGCAAAGTGATTTAAGGCGCACAGCAATTCTACAATTTTACAAGCAGACTGTTCAAAGGTGCAGCTTAGTTAACTCAAAAGTAACTATGATAATTTCTGACCTAGGCCAGAATCTGTGCAAAATAAAGCTGGACCTAAACACGGAGTATGAACACTGATATTTGGTTGAAGTTTTAAACTGACAAAACCATGAGCTGATAACAATTTTCCCTCTCCCAGACAATAGTGGAGGAGCAGCTGGTGCTGAAGAGAGTGGCAGATGTGGTGATTAATTTGTATGCAATGACTGCAGCCATCTCCCGGGCCAGCCGTTCCATCAGCATCGGGCTCAGGAACCATGACCACGAGGTGAGTGTCCTTCAGCACC
>CM031868.1:3839006-3861670 GCA_018697195.1 Certhia americana | reverse complement strand
TCAGGCTGTGCTCCTGGGAGCAGGCAGGCTGCCTTTGTGGGGAGTTACAGCAAACTCTCCCATAAAAGTGCAGCAGAACATGGCTGCACCTGCCAGAGTGCAGGAGCCTCTCAGGGGCTCTGCTTATTGAGCTGCACACTCTCAACATGTTTAACATACTTCTTTAACATGCCCAGAGACATTTAGAACCTCATCACAACTCTGCACATTCTCTCAGATCTATTAACACCATGCAATTTTCCCTCGCTCTTCCCATATAATCATTAACAATAACACATAATCACAAGTGTTTGGGCAATACAGTTGAGGATAGGACAGTGGCTATTTAGTAGCTCATGTAAAGTTTCATGGTAGCAGTTGTGTTACAGGATGAGCAAATTTGCTACAAATCAGTGTTAAAACAAATCCAATCTGATGAAGGTTTGGCTTTGGCCTTGAGACTTTGTGTGTCAGCCCTGCTCTGGATTGATTCCAAATCAGTCTTGGAGCCAGTTTTGGGTGAATGCTCATCCCAGTCCTGACCCTTGGCAGCTCTGGGCTCAAAGGGACAGCTGAGGCTGCACTGCACGTGTCTGGGGTGCAGGGCTGCATTATCAAAGGGCTTTGAGAAGTTTAAATTACTATAATTTTACTACGTGGTTGTCGTGGTTTCAGTTTGAAACCAGGCAGAAACACTAATTTTGTATCTCAGAATTGCTTTGCCAGTTTGAAATTTCCCAATCAAGAGCAAAGCAGGCTTAAACTTAAAAGGAATAAAACTTTATTAACTAACACTAATAGGAAAAGAAACAAAAAAAAATCAGAATGAAACCTTCTAAACACTTCTCCTGCCCCCACCAACTATTCACTTTCTTACTCTGATATAAAAAGATAAAACTTGGGGTTTTCAGTCAGTTATCACCCTTAAAATAATCATTTCTCAATTCATCAAGGAGAAAGGAATCTCTCTTGGGTACCACAGAGATCTTCCACAAGATACCAGTTCTCTTGCTTCCACACTCCACAATGGCCCGCCCAAGGGGAAGAAACTTTGCCATTTGTGAAGTCCCTCCCAAGAAACAGCCTGCTACAGCAGCTCATGGGCCATATCAGTTTATTAGGGTGCAGTTTAAGGATGCCTCTTCTAGTATAAAACAAGAGTTCTCTTTATCTTAAGAAACAGAGGTCATCTTCTCTCAATGGACAAGGCATCATTTCTCACTTCCTTGATCTTTCTCTGTTCAGTTTTCTTCAGCAGCTCACAACTATGACTAGAACTTTGCATCCCCCTAAAAACACTCCATAGGTTACAGGGTATTAAGTCCATTCTCTTTGGCCTCACAAGAGAAGTCCAACCTAACCAGGCCACACCTTAAATCTTATTTTCCATTTAAGATTCTTTTCTTACTTCCTCTGACATTAAGTCTCATGCTGTGTCTTTCTACATTTCATCCAGTCTCCTCTTTTCTCTGGGTAAGATTCATGCTTTGGAAGTTTCATCTGGTTAGAAAAAGGGTTAACAGCAGGGCAGCAGCCAGGTATGGGCAGTCAGGTGATGGATTGCAGTGATGCTGGAGCTGGACCAGGATCTCACAGCCAGGCTGCTGCATTCAAATCCAGCTGTGCTGAGAGAGGGAGACTAGGATCTTTTTTTTCCAGCCTGGCCAGGCTTCAGATGTCTCCCACCAGGGCTGATCACCTCCCTTTTCTCTGCTCAGCAGATGCCAGGCCTGGCTCAGCCCCTGCTTTGCTGCATGGAGCCATCCTGGATTGACAGATTTCAGCAGCCAGGACTGGGCAGAGCCTTCCTCCCCCCCTCACTGCCTCCCCTTTTCCTTTGCCTGCCAGGGGTGCCAGGGGAGGGCAGGAGGAACCTTGGCCTGGCCCAGCCCAGCCATGGAGAACAGCCGAGCTGAGGTTCTCAACTCACCCCACTGGAAACCAGAAAAGCTAATTCCAGAAACTCACCTCAAAATGTGTATTCACTACAGGTGTATCCACCCTTTTCATTGGTTTAATCAGGTGTCAATATTACAAAAGGGTCCAATCAGGGCTAAACCATGACAGTGGTTTTGTTTATGACATAAACTCACCATTTTTTAACTCAGTTTTACTCCCTTTTCCAGGTGCTTCTTACGAATATCTTCTGCACAGAAGCCTATTTCAAGAATAATTATGCCATGGCTCAATTAGAAAAATGTAAGTATTATAAAATAATTTTTACATTCTTCTGTCTTTCACACACTGATGAAATTTATGTTGGTTTGATGTGACCAACAGAGGAGTTTTGCTCTGCTTTTAATTCAGACAAGCAGAGCTGGAACCTGTTGAAAAGAGTCTCTTCATAACTAAAGCAAACTGCCAGGGTTCTTTTTTTGAGGAATAAAAAATCTATCAGTAGCAAATACTTCTGAGAAGTTAATGATAGAAATTAGGTATTTGGACTCTTTGGGAAGCACTGACCAGTTGGGCATTGGGTTTCTGTAACTTAGTCTGGAATAACCAGTCTCTTTCAGAAGAGAATGTTCAGTTTCTTCCTAGCACTCACACACTTGCATTTGTATTCAAAAACAATTTTGAAAGAAATTTAGGAGGAAATTTTTATGGTTCCTTAGCTGACATTTCTCTGTTTCTCCATAGATGCTGATGAAAACCTGGATGATTGCATTAAAAAAGCTGCAAAGCAGATCTTGGAGAAGAGGGCATACATCTGCTCCCACCCCCTGGACAGGACCTTCTGATTCCTCCCTGACAGCAGATACTGATTAATGTAAATCAGGGAGGAATTTGCTGTAGTTCCAGTATTTGACACATTAAAAACATCTCTTATTTTATGTCTTTACTAAAAGTAACTGTATAAAATAAAACTTCTTTCTAACCAGCACTTCATATGAAAAGCATAAATAAAGATATTTTATTTAAAGCTGAAGTTATTTTATTAGCTATATCTATATCTGTTCCCCTTGGAGCTGGATAAAGACAGGGGAGGTTTGGATGGGGAGATGTTTCTTCCCAGGGAAGAAATTGTGTGGTTTCTCAGTATGTGTGCCCTTCAATCAGCTGCTTATTCACTGAGCAAGTGCTGAAAGATTTGGGGAATTAGAACAGTTCTGTTTGGGAGGCACCTCCAGCTCTCTTGTCCAGCAGCACCATCAGCACACTGGGTTCCCAGCGTCCAGGGATGGTTTTGCTGTCACCCTGAGTCACTGATGTCCAATTGGGACTCTGAGCCATTGACACAACCCTCGGGATGTCAGCACCCAGCCAATTCCTCATTCTCCAAACTGCCTCCGTCAGATCCATAGCTCTCCAAACGAGGGGCAAGGATGCTGGGCAGGGCTAATGTGTCCAGGGCATAACAGAAGTCCAGAGTGGTGGCACTGTAGCTCTTCTCTTGTGCACTGAGGCAGTCACTCCATCATGGAAGGTCTCTGGGTTGGTCAGGCAGCACAGAACCCCCCTGTGTGCTCCTCACAGTTTCCTTTGGCAGATCAAAGAATTTAAGAGATTGGGTGGGTTTTCACATTTTATCGACTGACTGTGTCCTTTGAGGACCACAAGAGAAAGCAGACCCAAATTGCACATTAAGAGCAAATGTGAAGTAAAGGCTTCCCCGTCCATGAAAGCAAAAAGGCAGCCTTACCCTAGCTCCCCCATGTGGCAAACTTCCAGCCGTGGAAGCTGCGTCGGAGGGAATCTTGCTTTGGTCCTCAGCCCTCCGATCAAACAAGCCATCTTCCCTTCCGTGTGCGAAGGCCACTGGCCTAAGCTGTAACCGTGGTGCCTTCCTTGGGGTTGCCCGCCAGAACTGCCATGGCTGTAAATGGTGTGGTTTGGCTGCAGCACAGGGCCAGGCATAGCGAGACCCCTCGTTGTTCCTGGCGGCTCTGCTCGGCAGCCTCCCAGCGGACCCCGGGCGCGGGGCCCTTCCCACCGGTGTGGGACGCCTGACCGCCCGGGCCCAGCCGCGGGAGCCGGGCCGAAGACGGGCAGCGGCTCCAAGGCCGCCGTCCCGGCCCCCAAGATGGGCTTGCGGCCCGCCCGGAGCCGGCAGCCCGGGCCCACGCTTTTTGCAGGGAGTTCCTGATTCTTTTCACAGCCTCGACTGACATGCCTGCTCATTGCTGTGTCTGAGAAGACTAAAAATCCTCTCTCGTTGGACTGCCATGCACAGTCACAAGGAATCCTGCACACCTTTAGCAGGGACCCGCCAATATCCAGTGTGCATCAGGAGCGCAGGCACCAAATTGATGCCCCATGGAGTAACTGTCACTTCTTTTAAAACGGGCCAGGAGACCAGCCCGTTAAAAACGTTAATTGAGACAGATGAAACACCTTATTGGTTTTGGTTTTTGTGCATATTCTTTTTTTTTCTTAGCATGAGGAAGTGTAACCTCTTATAAATCAACAGGTAAACTTATTTTTTATTTAGTCTTTTTTGTGTTCGCCGCCAAGCAATTAATTTTGACAATCTGTCATTTTCACTTCTTAGTTTATAATCTATATCTTAACAATGTTGACTCTGTTTTTATAGGATATAAAGATCTCAGAAAGCTGTTTTTAATTTTGATGACATTCTCTCTCCCTGCTCCCAGCTTTTACTATGATCCTTTTGGAAACATCCCTGAGGATAGGCAGAGTTATTTGGGAAACACTTGGCTTAACCTGGGTAATGGATTATTATTTTTAGTGCTAGAAACGTACATTGCTTCAAGGTTCATAGCCACAGTCCTCATTTGTTGCTCACTTCATGGATGCCTGTCTAAATTAAAACAATGTTTGTGAAGCATCTGAAGAGCTTAGACCACAGAGATAAAAATTCCTGGGAGGAGGAGGAGGAGGAGGAGGAAGAAAGGATAAAACCCTGTCTCAAAGACTTATTTTTTTCATTTTTACTAGGCCAGAAATATGGTAGATTACACCTGTCTTCAAATGTCATTTAATTACAGAAAAACTCTCTACAGTGCCAGACACCAGGGCAAATTTTTTTCTTTTGTCTTAAGATGTGTATTTACAAAAGGTGTGTTCACTCTTTTCATTGATCTACTTAGGCATTAGTATTACAAAATTGTGCAATTAGAGCTAAACCAGGACAACATGGAGCAATGTAGTATTTGGGTTGTGCCCGGTGATAAACGGGGCAAGAATCTGTAACAACTTACCTGTTGTACAGAACACAAGTGCTGATACAGCCAACAGTGCACCCACATGAAGGGGTCTTCAGGAAAATCCTTTTTCTTGAAAAGGAATGGGCAGCAAAATGCTGGCATTTATCTGAACTGGAAGCTGTGTTCCTCTGCTGTTTCTCCTTGAACACAGTGTCTGTTATTTGCACACTTCATTGTCCAGCCCATCAATCCTCTCTCGGCCAATTGCTAAATGGCACAACTACCAAAATACAGGTGCCAGCACCATCACCCCAGATTAATCCAGCACTGCTTTGATGGTGCAAAGGAGCACAGAATGGCTTGGGTTGAAAGGGACATTTAAAGGCCATCTAGTCCAGTGCTCTGCAGTGAGCAGGGACACCTCTAACTACATCAGGTTGCTCAGAGCAAGAGCATGAATGTCTGCAGGGATGGATGCCCACCTCTCTGGGCAACCTGTGCCAGGGTTTCAAAACCCACAGTGGAAAAAATATTTTCCTTATGTCTAGTCTGAATCTACTGTCTCTTAGACTAAATCAATTCCCCCTTAGTCTTGTCACAACAGGCCCTACTAAAAATTCTGTCCCATCTTCTTTACAAGCCCCTTTAAGAGGTACTGAAAGGCAGCAATAAGGTCTCCCTGGAGCCTTCTCTCTTCCAGGCTGAACACCCCCAGCTCTCCCAGCCTATCTCCAAAGCAGAGGGGCTCCAGCCCTCAGAGCATTTTGTTCTTCCTCTAGACTAGCTCCAACAGGACCACGTCTTTCCTGTGTTGGGGACCCAGAGCTGGATCCAGTACTGCAGGTGGGATCGCACCAGAGCAGAGGGATGAAATCACCTCCTGCTGGGCACACTCCTCTGTATGCACATGGCTCACTCATGTCCAGCACCTAATCTACAGCACCCTGCACAGTCCTTCTTGGCAGGGCTGCTCTCCATCCCTTCATCCCCCAGCCTGTGAGATCAGCTGGGCAGAATGAGCTCCCTCCCAAAGAAGGCAGATCCCACCCATCACACAACTCCACCCTTGCCCTGAGGTCACAGCAGGCCCTGGGGTCACAGCAGGCTCTGGGATCACAGCAGGCTGAGGTCACAGCAGGCTCTGAGGTCACAGAGGTCCCAGAGCCCCGTGCTTGCACAGCAACACAACGACCGACCAGTCAGTCCCTGACCACAACTGCAGCGGAGGTAGCAGTGGTGCTGACATTGGGACAGCAGTGGCAGCACAGTGGTGGCAGCAAGAGCTGCGGGACTGGCAGAGGGCAAGGCACCATGGCCCTTGCTCTGCGCCTCTTCCTCCTGCTCCTCCTGGCAGTGGCCCTGCCTGCCAGGGCTGCCCAGGCTGCTCCATGGCGAGTGCAGGGAGCAGGTGAGTTGGCTCCCCTTTCCTGGGACAGTGCTCCCTTCTCCCCTCTCAGGAAGCATTGAGAATGATTTTCCATAGGGCTTTAGGGAGGCTTTCCTCTGTGGGAGGGAGAGATCCCCAAAGGGCCCTGGATTGCTCCAGCCGCCTGACCAGGGATCTTGCACATCCTGAGTGTGAAGAAGGACCAGGAGCGAGCCCAGAGATCCCCAGACCACTCTGCAGCTTTGACCATGTCCATTGACATCTGCCTCCCACAACCCTGCCTGACCACCTTGCAGTGCCCAGTTCTCTAAGGCAGAAGAGGATCCTAGAAAACTATGAAAGTGGTTCTGACCTGTGTTCCCTTCTAGATGAGCATGCTGGGAAGGTTATTCCTGGAACTTGGATGGATGAGAGTTTTGATCACATGGGACTTACTGGAGGCAAGTTCTCAGCATCCTTTTACTGACTGAAAAGTCATTGTCAGTGTGGCAAGATCTCGTTCAGACACATAAGATCATCTCAGGGTTGAGGGATTCTTTAAACCTTGCCCTGCACGCTTCTGCAGTCCTGATGATCCCACAGTATCACTGTCAGTGGGAGGAAGGAGCATTTATCTGTCAGTCCTCTTCTCGTGTGCAATGCCAGTGTCTCCCTCTGTGTGCTCTGTGCAGCCACAGAGAAGAGCAGAGAGGGAAGGGGCTGGGTCCAGGGCTGTGCTTTGTGAGGCTGCTTAGCCGGCGTCAGGCAGTCTGAACTGCTCCCGCTCCCGCTGCCAAGCGCCGGCCCTGGCGGGGGCTCAGTTCAGAGCTGCTGGAAGCTCCAGGGAGTCCCTTCTCCCCTGATTGCCCTTCATGGTGCTCCTTCCATCCCAGTGTGGGGCCACTGCAGGCACGTGGGCCCTCTGCCCTGGCTCCTGAGTTGAAGGCAGAGATGATGGGTTGCCATGAAAGGCACCAATCACTGAGGCGCACTCACTGCCACCTCATCTGAAAGAGAAATGGAACTACTTTCTGTTAAGATCCTCCTAGATGGAAGACCCAAGACATAGGATCTAGAAAATCCCTGGAGGCAGCCAAACATCTGGAGCAGATGCTGAGTGAACTGGAGAGACGTCGTGGTGAGTGCATTCCCCTCAACCTTCCCCTGACACTCAGCAGCCCGGGGCTTTCTCTGCAGATGTGGACACGCCATGCCCGGCACAGCAGGAAGGGATCCATGGCAGTGTCACCGCCCCGCTGCTCCTTTCACACCCTTCAGAGCTGTTTCCCAGCCTGGCCTGGCTGCAGCTTCTGCCCATCCTGTGCAGGAAGGCATTTGGCATCAGCTGACAGACAGCCCAAACTGCACCATGGGCCTTGCACACCCGGAGATCCCCAGCAAAGTGCTGGGCTCTGGGTGGACCAGGAGGGGCAGCTGTTTGGAGGAGGGTGGGCCCAGGCCAATTCCAAAAGTTTATATGATTTCCTGATCCTTATGCATGACTTTGACCAGCATTGCCTTCTGAAGATGACACCTTCCCAATGGGGAACAATTCCACAATTCCATCTGATTCAGCTGTCCCTTTTCCTTTCTCAAGTGATGAACCAAAAGTCTGTGCAGAAGTTTGCAGGAAAAAGCAGTGGCTCTGTGCCAGCCTCTGCTGCTGGAAGGCAGGCAGTGACAGGCAACACCACAGGAGGTAATTGCTCCAGTGTGCCCTGACAGGGCTTTACTCTGGGCTGGGGCAGCTGTCATGGGCAGGGAGGGTCAGGGGTGGCAGAGGCTGCTCAGGGATGGGTTTGGCCCCTGTCTCTCGAAGGAGCCACAGCCCAAGCAGCTGCACTAGCCCTGGGCTCTCCTCCTGCTTTCTGGGCTTTGTTGGCTGGCACAGCCTGTGCCAAGGGGCAGCAAGGTACCTGCAGGCCCCAGCTCTGGGGCAAACAGAGAATGTCCTGGCCGTATGAACTGTGCTGCCAGCTCAGCAGTGGGGCACAGCACAAGCTCATGCTTCCCATTGCTCCCACAGATGTGCTTGGCAAGTCTGATACAAATGGTGAGAATCCACCGAGCACCTCAAGAGTTGTCTGCCCTCAGAATGTGCGCAAGTCCTGCATGATAGGCACAGTAGTGACACTGTTCATTGTGCCATTTTCCGTGGTCTTGTTCTATGTCGGGTACCAGTGGTGGAAGGAAAAGAAACAGTAAGTTGTTGTTGATCTGCACCCTCCAGCTTCTTTAAAAGCTTCTGATAGTCAGGAAACATTTCCAGTGAGGCTGCTGTGGAGCTGTGGATAGTGGCTGTCTAAGGAACTCTGCTGATGGTTCTGCTGCTGCCCAGTACTTTAACTGTCCCCTTAATTGCTGGGCCCTGTCCCGTGGAGCCCTCTGGGGCTGCAGCCAGTGCTGGCTCCCTCTGAGGCTGCCTGGCCAAGAGCAGCCCCAGGAGCAGTGGGCAGAGGCAAAGCAAGGTGCAGAGGAGAAAGATCAGAGATGAGATTGCCCTTGAAAGGCAGATGCGCTCTGGGGCCCGCTCCTGGCCAGGGTCCCTGCCCAGAGCCATCCCCTGCTCACCGGGGCCTTGAGGGGCAGCTGTGCAGCTGGGCCAAGCTGTACCAGCAGCTCCAGCCGTGCTGGGGAGCCTTGGCAGCTCTGAGCCCTGCTGTGCAGGATGGTCCCTGTGTGCCACCGGCAGCTGGGGCCTCTGACACCTCCTCTCCCCACAGGAGTGCCTCTGGACAGCAGCTGAAAGACAGTGGCTGGATCTCACAACCAGACAACTTAACCAGCTCCTCCAGCAGTGATGAGGACCCAGGCGTCCCCATCAAAAGACCCGAGAGAACGACCCCAGAACAGCTGCCATCTAGGACGAAACAGCCAAACCCCGTGGGGATCCCTGAGCCACCTCCACTCCCTATGGGATTTCCTGAGCCACCTCCACTCCCTGCAGGAATCCCTGAACCACCTCCACTCCCCATGGGGTTTTCCAAAATGTCTCCACCCCCTCCCAGACCATCCCCACTTGTCCAGTGACCCTGGAACCAGTTCTGCACCTTCCATACCCAGCTGAGACCACCACGTCCTCCCCCTCTGCCCCCAAAACCCCCTGATCTGTTGTCCAAATGACACTGAATGTGGCCCTCTTCCCCCTCCCCTCCTGCTCCTGCCACGGCAGGGCTTTCCTCTTTTTTTTTTTGTGTTCCAATAAATAAATGGAGCTGTCACACCGGTGTCCAGGTGGTAGCACCAGCAAAGCCCACATGGCACCAGCACTGGCTGAGCTCCATGTCTGTGAGCAGCCGTGGATGCCCACGGTGTGGGCAGGCAGGAGCCAGGCAGGGGCTGCTGTGAGCAGCATTGGGGCCCCGATGGGCTGGGGCAGCCCATGCTGAGCATCCCTGGGCTGAGGGCACATTTCCTTCAGAGGCATCATCTGGGCCTGCACCTCCTCCAGTGGCATGGCCAGGAAAAGAGGGAAGCCATCAAGAGCATATCCAGGGACACAGCCTGACCAGCAATGTCAGCAGGCGAAACAAAGGATTTGCTAAGCAATGGCCCTTGGATGAAGCAAAACATTTACAATCAGGGCAGTCCATTCATACAGATGGGGGGACACTCTGGGGGTACAGCTAAGACTGTGAGGTAACAGCAGGCCCTGAGGTCACAAAGGTCCCAGAGCCCCATGCTTGCACAGCACCACAACGACCAGTCAGTCAGTCCCTGACCACAACTGCTGTGGCAGCGGCAGCAGTGGTGCTGAAACAACCACAAAGAAAAAAACAAAACCAACACCCCCCCCCCAACAACAACAGAAAAAATAAAAATCAGGTGGAGGAGGCAGATCCAAGAGCAACAAATCAGCAGAGGAGGTACAGAAGGGACAGATAATAAGAAAGGGAAGAAAATAAATGGCTATGGCACCAAAATAGCCAGGAGATCTGAGACAATGTTCATGCACAGAAATATTTCATAGATCAATAAAATAGATAGATAGATAGATAGATAGATAGATAGATAGATAGATAGATAGATAGATTGACAAGGCAGATAGAGAGGTATGAATGCACTTGCCTGTATAACTTTGTATAGAAAGGGATGGGGAAGTGAGAGGTTATTCTTTTCCATACATGAAAAACAATCTTTTATCCACAAGAATCAGCTTCCTTCTTCAATGACCACCAGGGTACCTGAAAACCCCACCAAGAAGGCCCTGTGATCCCAATGACTGTGCATCCAGCTCTTCAAGAAAGTAATGCCTGCCTCTTAATGCAACAGCGGTGTTAAAGAGGTTTATTCCCAATTTTTGGTGGCAAGATGAAGGAACTGAAGCCAGTTACTGTAGAATGCCTGAACAAGCACCACCACAAATCACAGCCAAAAGAAAGATGAAGCCAAGGTGTTATAAACGTACAGAGCCCATTCACAATTTAATTAATAACTTTTATTGAGAATGGCAAGCAAGCAGCACTGGGCAGCCATAGAGTCCTTGCTCTACAAAATGGCTCACAAATTGCATTCGCAGTTGGTCTTGGTTTTATACTGTTAAATGACTCGTTTCCCATCACTTCCCACCTAGTTTTGTTTCTTCAGTTTTCGTCTTCAAGATTGTACTGCATAGACTCTCCACTGTTGCTAAGGGGTCTTCTTCCATCTTTCGGAGGTCGCTGGATGAAGGGGACTTATTTTCCTCAATGACCACATGTTCAACTTTCATTTGCACAAACATACATTTCTAAAGCATGAAGCAAGCAAAAAAGCAGCTAATCCTATACAAATAACCACATAGCGTTTGGTCCTATCGCTATCTTTACTTAGTATCATTGCAGCTAGACTTCCCTATTATGACTTTAGCTACCTTGCAAATTTTGCCACAAAATATATATACATGATACGAATCACGTATATATATTTTACACAAGGTGTCCCTCAGCCATGGGCCAAGCAACCGGAGATCCTCCTTCAACCCTGGCTGCATTGCACCACTGAGTACAAAGGAGAAAAGAGCCATACTGAGAGCAAGCAAACTTAAGCCTCTGCCAGGACACAAATTAGAGAGGAAAATATTTAAAAACCCAACACCTTCAGCCATGTTTCCCAGGGAGAAGGGGTGGAACTCTCTGCCCCTCAACACTTCCCCAACAGGTTGATCAAGGTAACTGGGATCTTAGCGGTGCCCTCCGATCAAACAGAGCCAGCTTCCCTTCAGTGTGCGAAGCCACGGCCTCAGTTGTAACCACAGATGCCTCCTGCGCCCCAGGAACGGCCATGGCTGTAAATGTGT
Source organism: Certhia americana (assembly GCA_018697195.1). Classification (NCBI taxonomy): domain Eukaryota; kingdom Metazoa; phylum Chordata; class Aves; order Passeriformes; family Certhiidae; genus Certhia; species Certhia americana. The sequence goes on along the minus strand of CM031868.1, from coordinate 3,849,939 downwards.
GTTTGGCTGCAGCACAGGGCCAGGGCATAGCGAGACCCTCGTTGTTCCTGCGGCGCTGCTCGGCAGCCCCAGCGGACCCCGGGCTCGGGGCCCTTCCCCACCGGGACCCTGACCCGGCCCGGCCCAGCCGCGGGATCCGGCCCGACAAGGGCACAGCGGCTCCAGAGGCTCCGCCCGGCCCCCAAGGGATGGGCTCGGCCCTCCCGCTGAGCCGGCAGGCCGGGCCCAAGGCTTTGCAGGGAGCTTCCTGATTCTTTTGCACAGCCTCGACTGACAGTGCCTCATTGCTGTGCTGAGAAGACTAAAATATCCTCTCTCGTTTGACTGCGATGCACAGCTCACAAGGAATCCCTGCACACCTTAGCTGGGACCCCAAAATAGCCCAGTGTGCATCAGGATGTGCAGGCACAGATGATGCCGTGGAAGGAAACGTGCCTTCTGTTAAAAACGGGCCAGGAGACCAGCCCGTTAAAAACGTTAAATTGAGACAGATGAAACAGCCTTATTGGTTTTGGTTTTGGCATATTCGGTTTTTTTCTTAGCATGATGGTTTACTTATAAATCAACATGTAAACTTAGTTTTATTTAGTCTTTTTTTGTTCCCCAAGCAATTATTTTGACAATCTGTCATTCACTTCTTAGTTAATATTCTATATATGAACAATTTTGACTCTGTTTTTATAGGAATATAAAGATCTTAAAAAACTGTCTTTAATTTTGATGACATTCTCTCTCCCTGCTCCCAGCTTTTACTATGATCCTTTTGGAAACATCCCTGAGGATAGGCAGAGTTATTTGGGAAACACTTGGCTTAACCTGGGTAATGGATTATTATTTTTAGTGCTAGAAACATACATTGCTTCAAGGTTCGTAGCCATAGTCCTCATTTGTTGCTCACTTCATGGATGCCTGTCTAAATTAAAACAATGTTTGTGAAGCATCTGAAGAGCTTAGACCACAGAGTTAAAAAACCTGGGAGGAGGAGGAAGAAAGGAAAAACCCTGTCTCAAAGACTTATTTTTTCATTTTTAGTAGGCCAGAAATATGGTAGAGTACACCTGTCTTTTGTCATGGTTTTGACAGGTCTACACCTGTCAAATGTCATTTAATTACAGAAAAACTCTCTACAGTGCCAGACACCAGGACAAATTACTCAACACCGTGCCTCACATTGTGTCAGCCTTAATTACAGTGAGAGGTAGGTCTTAATTACAGTCCAATTGGAGCAACTCAACATTGTGTGAATGGTAGGAAGAATTTGCTTGTGAGCACATGAATATGCCCCACTCAATAAAGAACGAAATTTGCCTTTCCTTGAAAGAAAGTAGGCATGGAGCAATGTAGTATTTGGGTTGTGTCCGGTGATAAATGGGGCAAGAAGCTATAACTTACCTGTTGTACAGAACACAAGTGCTGATACAGCCAACAGTGCCCCCACATGAAGGGGTCTTCAGGACTGTCACAATACGACACGAAACGAATCACACATGCATGACACTTTTCCTCACACAAGGGCAGAAAGTCGAGGAAGTTTATTGTAAAACTCTGATTTATATATGTTACAAAAGTTATTCAGTGATTGGTCTGACAGGTAGCTTCCTCTCAGACTACACAGGTCAAACCAAAGGTCCATCAATTCTTGCTTCCTTTGGAGAGGAATGCAAACAATTGTTGTTTACAGAGATGTGTGTGTGGGATCTGACTCCAGGAATTTGAAAACATCAGAAGGCTAGAAAGAAACATGCAAAAGCAGGGGCGACACACAATATACAACCTGAAGATAAAGTTCTAATGAAATCATGGAAAGAATCCTCATTAACCCCTTGCTGGGAAGGGCCTTATCCTGTTTTACTCACTACAGAAACTGGTATTCAAACTGCAGAACAAGGATGGATTCACGCCAGCCGAGTAAAAGGACCAGTCTCTGAAGAACAGTGGGAGACCTGTGGAAATCCAAATTTTGAAGCTAAAGCTGCATAAGAAAAAGGATTAATGAACTGGACTAAGACTATTTTGCCCGAGAAAGGATTGTACTTGTTATCCATTTGTTTGTGTAAAATGTAACTTGTGTAAAGAAAATTGGTGGGATCATTGTAGTAACGAATATACTCCACCCAATCATTGCAAACAGTGTTATAAAAGAGAAAAAAATTGACTGAACCGGCCTTAAAATTATTAGTGGCCACTGAACGAGTGATCCCATGGACCCGAGCCTGGTGGGAAATTCTGGCACTTGGTATTAACCCGGAAAAGGGGTGCGTGCACTCAAACAAACCTCGAGAATCCAACCCAAAAATTGTACAGGTAATGTGTAGAACTACACTGCCTAAGATTCCTTGTGTACAACCCCAAGTTAAAGCAAAAAGCTGGGAGGCCTATAAGGAGCGAAAAGAGAAAAAAGAGCACTCTCCTGAAGAATACTTTTGCTGCCAAGAAGATGGTACACCTCGCTGCACTAGGCAAAAGTGTAGGGGAAGGAGGCAGAGATGTAAAGAAGTGGAGACTGGAAAAGAAACGCTCAAGGGAGCTGTATAACAATAAACAGCATTACTCGCCTGTAAGGCCCCAGGCTTTATTACTTAAGGTGAGAAGGGAAGGTACAAGAGGCATAACCAAATTACATAAGCTAGAAAAGGAAGTTTTAATTAGAAACAAGAACCCAGCAGTTCTCTCCAGTATTTGGTATTTATTTGCTCTAATTTGTGGAAATTTGGTACAAGCGGAGGATAACCTCCACCAACCATTTAAGTGGTCCTTAATTCGGTGGGAGGATCAAAGTACATTTCAAACCATTATTATGCCTGGAGCACCCAGCCTTACACCTACTTTGTGTAAAATAGTGCCTATCAAGTTCTGCTTAAACCAAAAGGGATTTTATTTCTGCCCAAGCTCTAACCCTGGGCAGGGATATTGTAATAGGCCTGGACACTATTATTGTGCATATTAGGGTTGTGAAACTATTACGGAATCCAGAAGCAGGACCTGATAAATTCCTTAAAGTAGGATGGGGGCCAAGTGAATGCACTCCCCGTAAGGAAGATCCTAGAGGCGGTATGATTTTGGCTCCCCATTGGGGAATAAGACCTCAATCTCCCTATGGAAATTGCCAATTTATATATGTAACCGTATTTCAACCAACAGATCCTGGCTGGATAACTGGGAAAACATGGGATATGAGATACTGGGAGTCAGGAACTGATAGAGGAGGATTAATGTTAATTAAAAAGGAAGTGGCAGTGCCTAAGCCTCAAGCAGTGGGACCTAATCCAGTGATGAATGTTCCAAATGACTCATTTGAAAAGATAAAAAATCAAAGTGTTACCAAGATCCCCTTCCAAAATGCTACTGACACATTGGAATCAGATCCTGAATTGAAAATTAATCCTTTGTGGAAACTCTTGAACACCACTTACTGGGTATTGAATTCCACAAATCCAAATGTGACCCAACATTGCTGGTTGTGTTACGATATTAGACCCCCCTTCTCTGAGCCAGTGGGCATCTGCTCAAAGGCGAAAAGGATAAATGGCTCAAACCTGATGCAATGTTTATGGGATTCTGAAGGTCGGAAACAAGACCTGATGATTCAATATGTATCAGGACAAGGGAGTTGTATTGGGAATGTACCCAAAGGAAAAGATCAATTATGCAAGAGAAAAGCTTCCCTGAAAGGGAAGCCCCCCACTGATTGGCTAGTACCAGCCAAAACCACCAAACAGATCTGCTCCAAAACTGGAATCACTCCCTGTTTATCTCTTAGATTATTCACCGAATCCGGGGAATATTGCATACAGGTGATGATAATTCCCCGGATCATATATCACTCTGAGGAATTTGTATTTAATTACCAGAATACCCAGAGTCACCAATTGTAAAAACAAGAACCATTCACCCGTACGGCTTTAACAGTAGCCACTTGAATGGTTGTAGGAGCAACAGGTGCAGGAATAGGAATAACATCATTAATACAACAGAATCAGAAACTTCAATCACTTAGAATAGCGGTAGACGAGGACTTACTTCGAATAGAAAAATCACTAAGATCATTATCTGAAGTGGTGCTACAAAATAGAGGGGGACTGGATTTAATGTTTTTACAACGGGGGGGTTATGTGCTGCCTTGGGAGAACAATGTCGTATATATGCTGACCACACTGGAGTTGTAAGAGATACTATGACCAAACTCTGAGAAGGCCTAGAAAAACGGAAGCCAGAGCGAGAAATGCAGCAAAGCTGGTATGAATCTTGGTTCAACCATTTTCCTTGGCTTACCGCCTTGTTATCCACTCTTGCAGGACCTGTAATTTTAATTATCATAGTGTTAAACTATGGGCCATGTATATTTAACAAAGTCATTGCAATAGTAAAGGGTAGACTAGAAACTGCACACTTAATGTTAATTAGAGCACAATATGAACCTATACAAGATGAAGGGTTGGAGCTATGTCATGCTGTACTCGAAAGATTTTATAAACAAAATGAGAAAGAAAAAAAGGGGGGATTTGAAATTGGTACACTCAAGTTTGTTAATCAAATCTTAACTAACTGTGTGCTCCTTGCCAAGGTTTTGTGGGGCAGGGGGTTTGCTTGAGTTAGCAGAAGCACTTTGAGTAAGATAACTGCATACCTCCTGCTCTGTAAACAGCAAGTGGTTTCAAGACAGCTAAGAAGGTCCAAGAGGCAGAAAAACAACCCCCTAACAACAGATTGAGCAAACACAGGAGAGGTCAAAAAGAAGCCACGTATACACGAAGAAGACAAGTATAAAAATACGAACTGATCTGAGTAAAGTGTGTGCCTTTGGTGGAACAGGAGATTCCCAAGCCACTCAGCGCTTCTTTTGCTTATTGCAGCTTGCTTTAAAAAATAATTTTCTTAATTGGCTTGACTCTGTCAGATTGAATTAGACAGCTAACTTATATCAATGCCAACAAGGCTAGTTGATGGCTCTATTACAGCAGGAGAAAGAATCCAGAGCCAAGACCAACTGCAGCACTGCCAGGCTGAGGGTGAGGCTCAGCTTGTTCTAGGGGAACTCCATGACCTGAACCTCAGGAAGAAGAAAAGCACCAATGGCAGCAATGCTCGATAAACACAAAGTGCATTCAATGCAAGCTGAAGTTGCAAAGAGGAGCCAGACATTAACCACCCTAACACTCAGCCTCAGGACAGTTTTGTGTCCGACAGGGTTGACCATTCTTCCTTGAATGTTGTTTGCTTTGTTTAAAACTGGGAAGCTTAAAATGGGAGTTGAAGCTCAGATTTTAGCCCGGATGAGATAACGGAGCTTCGTCTAAGGTCACCCACCCTATGGCAACTTTGTGAGAGACACACTCTGATTCGGTTGTCTAGAAACCAGAACTTTTTAATAACAGGGAAAATAAACAAACCATAAACCACGCACCGTAACATGGAACAGACGGTAAAGACCAAAAGGGCTCAGGGTGACAGCTGTTATAAACACAAAACACAGAAGGGAGGGGGTTAGGGTGGAGAACATGGGGATAGTCCAATGGGGGAAGGCGATTAGGAATTAGGAAAATACTGCAGCAAAATACAACCAAAAACCGACAACGAGAACTGCGAACTTTTGGGAACTGATTTCCATAACCCAATGAGGTAATGGGGTGGGTACCAGGCTCACCTATTGGGGCTGACCCAGGCTTGGAAGTTAAGATTTTCACCCCTGCGTCGCAGTGGCAGATCACTACACCCAGTACCCCAAAACAGACCTCTAAAATTTGTCTATATTTATTTCCCACATGTCATGGTCCCAGGACTTTTGTCTTAGTCAGAACAAAAGATTCCACCCCTCCTGACAGCTTAGACAGATGAGAGGATTTTGATAAGGATAGAAGGACAAACCATATTTTCTTGGGAGGTTATATGAAGAACAGGCATCATGAGAGATGGAAAGAAAGTCAAATTGCTTTCCAAGAATTAAGAAGAAAAAAGCTTTTTCAAAACCAGTATACGTTGCCATTTTACCTTTGCTTTCTCTCTCAGAGAAAAGATTTGCATGTGACTTATCAAAGGTTTGTATCTAGAAAACTAAATGTCGTTGTTCTCCAAAATTATAAAGACTGCAAAATCTAAAATAATTTAGAAAAAAAAAAATCAACAACAAAAACTGAAGTATTTGCAATTCAAAACTGCAAGATACATAAACTGCAGCTGCCAGCATCCCGTTGGCTGGTTCTGCTAGGGTTGCAAGGCCTCCCAAACCGCATGCCATGCTTGAAAGATTCGCGGTGATCATGCAGTGGGGAAGTTTAGTAGGACTGAGCAAATACAGGAGATCACGTTCCAGAAAAATCAGGCAAGTGAAAAAATTCCTTCCAAAGCTCCATCTCCGGTTTTTAGTTCATTATCTACCAGAAGAAAAAATAAAAAGACCTTTAAAACAGACAAACAACAGCTGGAGTTTTCAGGAAATCCCCAGTCATTTTCCCTTACTCCATGGGACTGGGCTTAAGCAATCCAACCTTGAGGGAGCCGGGCAGCACCAAATACGGACGGGGAACTTCCACCCTGTGAGGAAGAGAACGCTGTCTTTCCCACTCTCTGTGGTGATACGTTGATCTTTTCCAGATGGAGGTTGGCAATCCGCTCTTAAATTACAGTTCTAACCTAAAATTAGGAGCTTAGATATGCTCCAATCCCAGCTATTTTGATTAGTCTCCCCTTTGAATTATTACACCTGATTGTCTTTAAATTAAGTTTAAAGCATACTCCAAATAAAAGAAACTTTTTTTTAACGTATTTATCCCCAGATAAGGTATAAGGTTTATATAAACAGACAGCTTTGTTAAACATAGAAATCTCAGAAGCCCTTTCTCTTAGTTATTGTTTAAGTTTTTGGGTGTTAAAAATGCTGGGGGGGGACACTTTGGGATGGTGCCAATAGGTGGAGTAACACAAAAGGCAGTCTCTTCTTACTCCATTACACCTTCACCGCAACAAGACCAGGTGTTATCAAAATAAATAAGCTCTTCCAGATGACAAACATTTCCCCCCACTAGCTGCAACAGCTGCAACTGGAAAACAGGGGGGAAAAAAAGTTAATTGCCAAAGTAACCCCAAAATCTTTTTATTTTTTAGAATTTAAAAACAATGGATTGCGCCACATAATGTTGGCTTTTATGCTTTGCTATCCCTCCTCTTTTTGTCAGTTACAAACCACACACCACGCCTTAGAACTGGTATCGTTCCCAGTTAAATAAGAGAGAACAGAAGGGGGTGTGGCCAGCATCCAAGCCTCCAAAATACCTGACACTGAGACAATAAATGGTTCATCACTTATCAGTCACTTGGACTTGTGCAAAGTAGTATTGGAAAACGCAAAAACTGGTTTAAGGGAGAGTGTACGAGTGTGTGCGAATGTATTAGGAGATAAAATTCTATGTGGATAAAGGTGGGAAAACATGACTTTAACCTTAAAAAACAAACAGAAAATTAACTGCACAGCGGCCTGAGAAACTTACAGCTGGTCAAATTCAGCTTTGGTTTCGCCTCGATTGTCTCTCTTGGAAAGGCTGTAGATGTTGGGCGTCTTCTTCTTCATATTTAAGCTTTTTCTAGCTGGGACTAGGAAAAAAAACTGAGAGGCACATGGTACATCTTTGACTAGAATTTCCTAGAGAGACAACTTCACGTGAGAAGCTTGTGAAGATGTTCAAACCAACACGCTTCCCTGCTTCATATGCCTTCCCCCCCCACCGTGGAATGCACTACTTGACTTGTATTAACAGCAAAGATGAGAGCCAAGATAAGACAAGGGATTTTGAAAGATGTGATGCTTTCTATGGCATCAAATTGCCTATACATTGCCATATATTGCCAGATAAATTGCAAAGCCAAGCTAACAGCCCTCACTAGAAAAGGGGAAGAATAAAATAAGATCTTCGCACTGGGATGTCAGGTCAGGGCTGAACATATTTGTGAAAACTACTTTAGGACAGCCGTATGCGCACTAACGGGTGGCAAAAATTCTTCCCGGGGAGATTCCGACGGGGAGAATGGTTGAGAGACTTCAATTAGGTGTTCAGGCGCTTGTGGCGAGTCTGTGAGCATCTGCACCCAGAGCAAGAGCGCCCCAACCATATTACTTGTGGACAAATCTTGACAATGGGACATGAGTGCTGGGACTTGCTAAGATTCAGTGTTCAGTGGGCTTGCTAGTGGGGCGGTGTTTTTAGGGGGACACTCAGAAATAAACCCAACATAGGCCCTTTATGGCTTTGGGGTGTTAGTGTTTCTTGGGTGTTCGCTTTGGTCGTCAGGGGGTGGATTTTTAAATTTGAGTAGAGAAGAACATTGTTAGGCACCTTAAGCAGCAGCACTCTTACATTATTTAGACGACGCTAGTTGTCTATCAAGGAATCTGAGCAGCACAAAAGGTTCTGTGTTTAAGAGCGTCGTGAAAGTAGACATCACGGCATGTTACCTGGCAATAGCCCATGATCGGTACTGCGACATTGGGTTCTGGTCACCAAAGTGGATGCTGCCCGCCCCTGCCACACTGTCAAACAAATGAGAAGTTGGGACTGAGATGGAAGGAGGGGTGACAATTCGCAATTTGCCTAGCAAACGAGAATGGTATAAAAACATTTTTTGCCTTTCAACTCGTGTTCCAAAAAGCACCGGAGTATAGAGAGGAGAATCAGAGATCCCTTTCTTCAATCGTGGTTATTACGCAGTTCTACAGCTGTTTTTGAGAAACCGGAAAGCTGGGCCAGCCTTCAGGCCATTGCAGATTTTGTCACGTGCATTCACTCCTCACGCTTCTGCTCATCTCTCTTAGGGGTGCCAAGGAGGCCTGGGCAGTATCCTCGCAGTCCAAGCCCTACAGCTATCCTCGCAGTGTGCCACCAGCATTAGCCACTGCTGGTGAAAAGTGCCGGCTGCAGGCTCATGGTACCAAGTTGATGCAGACTCAGTCCAGCTTCCAGCCTCTCCTAACTCCAAAGTCTCAAATGAATCAAAATGGATGGTACAGTACAACACTGTACGCAGTAATATGCCAGTGAGAGAGCTTTCCTGCCAACATGTCATCTGACACGTCCCTAATCGAAACTCGTGACGATTTTTATTGTTCTTGTAATGGAAATTTACAAGAAGTTTTGCTCAGCAGCGCTGCCACAGCTGACAGTTGCAGCAGAGTTTTTCAGAAAGGCAAAGGGAAACAAAACACAGACATGATACTGGAACCGTTGAGGTCGCAATAAATGATGAATTGGAAAACGTTCAGTTTAACAATTCAACATCTTTACTGCACAAACCGGGCAAAAGCTTCTGGAACATCACCTTAGGGGGGGGGGGGGGGGGGAAGTGGGGGCAGGAACTAGCATATTAAAAATAACAAGCCAAAGAGGATATGGGAAGGGTGCCGCAACCAACAGTGTTCCCCCTGCAACGAAGCATTGTGCCAAATGAGCCAGGGGAGCTGTTGCTCCACAAACTCTGGCATGCCCCTGCACCCCCCCCAAATGGAGTAAGGTCCAGGGCTCCCTGTTACACAGGCTGAAGCACAGCCCATGGCAGTGTCCCCCAGTTGAAATAGCCCCTGACTCCATTCTCCCCCTTCCGTTTAAGAAAAGGAAACAAGTTTGCTCTCGAAGATTCATAAACTCCCTCAAATGAGCTGTGGTTGCGGGCAGAAAAATTGTGTCCTGAGATATGTGCGTTTCACGTTATAGTCCCTAGCAGAGTTGTGTTGCTATAACTTGTGGCTTCCAAAGAAACAGGGAAGGTGGTTCAAATCTGCTGGTGGTACTGTCTGCTTATTAAAAATCCCTTTCACGCATCTGTGTTGTCAGAAGGAAAGCAAGGGGAACCAAGTGGACGGCAATTTCAAAAGGTACGAAATTGAAAGCCGGAAGTAAACGATTACCACTCCCTCAAAGGAACGCAGGGCCTTAGTTATACAACTCAAATGTCTTAACAGGGAGTTATTTTCGATTTTAATGAGAGAAAAAAAGTTTCCCTTTGTGTGGGGACCTGTGGATTTAAATCACTAACAAAGAAAAACTGTACTGAGTGTCTAGAGTCTTAACATCTAGGAGTAACCTCGTTTCGCATGGAACTCAAAGTATTGTGTGTCCCCTAGCCTGTGGGGAAAACAGTGCTGCAAAATACCGGAGTGCTAAAGCTATTCAAAGGTACAAAGCTATACATCCTATCTTTTGGGGGAGGAGACTCCAATGCAAAGCAATGGTTTTTGAATTTGCGAACCACACCCCAGGGGGATGAAAGTGAATTGATCCCAAAACAAGATGCGGACCAAGTAATGAGAAAATTTCCTTAAGTCTAATGTAAAAAAGGATGAGGAGTAAGGAGGCATTAGGTCCATGGTATTATTCATCAAATAGATTATTAATCGCATCGAATACAACAAGTCTGACAGCTTTTTTTTTTTTTTGATGGGTCATCTTTCAAACACAGCACTAATCGTGGAAGTGTCAGCCGAAAAGTCGGCCGGAACTTAGCGCACTAAAAACTGATTATTGTGCCAAATAGTGAAATTTCTTCGGCAATCTCCAAAAGCGTAGACTGCCAAGATAGTCCACAAGTCCTTCATCCACAGGAGTCATCTATATGTGGAAATTACATAGATATGCTTTTCTGGAGAATCGCACAAGAACAGGAGAAGGCGGCTATGATAATAAAAAATTGCGCCTACAAGACAGGTTACGCCAACTTAAAACTGAATTCGATAGTTTAAAGGGTATGTCTCGCTATTCCAAGTCACATCCCAAAGTCTTTATTATACACCAACGACCATCGAAGTTAAATGAACGTAGACAGACATTGGCTAGGGCCAAGGATTTGACCGCTTCAAGTTTCTAGAGAAGCTTCTGGGAAAGCTGGAAGACACTCCTCCGACTGTGAAACCCACTCCCAACTCTGGGTTTCTATGTTGGGAGTTAACTTG
>CM031868.1:3787685-3828392 GCA_018697195.1 Certhia americana | reverse complement strand
CAGTTGATTGCCAGGTAACATGCACGTGATGTCTCTTTCAAGACAGCTTCTTAAACACAGAACCCTTTGTGCTGCTCAGTCACTTGATAAGACAACTAGCATCGTCTAATAATGTAAAGTGCTGCTGCTTAAAGTGCCACTAGAATTTCTCTACTCAATCTTTAAAAATCCACCCCCTGAAGAACAAAGTGAACACCAAGAAACACTAACCCCCAAAGCCATAAAGGGCCTATGTTGGGTTTATTTCTGAGTGTCCCCTAAGAACACCCCCCACTGCAAGCCACTGAACACTGACATCTTTAGCAAGCCACAGCACTCATTCCCATGGTCAGATGTTCTAAAGTATATGGGTATGGGGGCTCTGCTCTGGGTCAGATGCTCACAGACTGCACAGCGCCTGAAAACCTAATTGAAGTGTCTGCAACCTTCTCCCCTGCTGGAATCTCCCCGGGAAGGAATTTTTGCCACCCATGATGCAGTATAGCTGTCCTACAGTAGTTTTCACAAATATGTTCAGCCCTACCTGACATCCAGTGCGCAAGATCTTATTTTCGTTCCCCTTTGTCTAGTAGAGGGCTGTTAGCTTGGCTTTGCAATTTATATGGCAATTTATATGGCAATGTATATGGCAATTTGAGTGCCATAGAAAGCATCACATCTTTCAAAATCCCTTTTCTTATCTTGGCTCTCATCTGTGCTGTTAATACAAGTCAATGGAGTGCAGTCACGGTGGGGGGGGAAAGGCATAGGAAGCAGGGAAGCTGTTGGTTTGAACATCTTCACAAGCTTCTCACGTGAAGTTGTTCTCTCTAGGAAATTCTAGTCAAAGATGTACCATGTGCAGTCTCAGTTTTTTCCTAGTCCAGCTTTAGAAAAAGCTTAAATATGAAGAAAGAAGACATCCAACATCTACAGCCTTTCCAAGAGAGACAATCGAAGCAAAACCAAAGCTGAATTTGACATGCTGTAGTTTCTCAAAGGCAGCTGTGCAGTTTAATTTTTCTGTTTGTTTTTTAGGTTAAAAGCATGTTTCCCACCTTAGATCCACATAGATGTTTTATCTCCTAGATACATTCTGCACACTCCTCTGACCATTTTTGTGGTTTCCAATACCTACTTTCCACAAGCAAAGTGACTGATAAGTGATGAACCATTTATGTCTCAGTGCAGGTAATTGTGGAGGCTTGGATGCTGCCACATTCTGTTCTCTTATTTAACTGGGAACATACCAGGTTCTAAGTATGCGTGGTGTGTGTTTTGTACTGACAAAAAGAGGAGGGAGAGCAAAGCATAAAAGCCAACATTATGTGGCGCAGTCACTGTTTTAAATTCTAAACGAATAAAAAGTTTTGGGGTTAACTTGGCAATTAACTTTTTTTCCCCCCTGTTTTCAGGTTGCAGCTGTTGCAGCTAGTGGGGGGAAATGTGTTGTCATCTGGAAGAGCCTTATTTATTTTGATAAAACCTGGTCTTGGTGCTGTGAAGGTAATGGTAGGTAATGAAAAGAGAGCTGCCTGTTGGATTACTCAACCTATTGGCACCTCCCAAAAGTGTCAGCATTTTACACACCAAAAGAATTAAACAATAACTAAGAGAAAGGGCTTCTGAGATTCTATATGCTAACAAATGCATGTCTGTTTATATAACCTTATTTGAGTTCTGGGGGATAAAATACTTTTAAAAAAAGTTTCTTTTATGTTGGAGTAGTGCTTTAAACTTAATTTTAAAGACAATAGTTTTTAATATTACAAAGGAGATGTAATCAAAATAGCTTGTATTGGAGCAATATCTAAAGCTCCTAATTTAGTTAGAACTGTAATTTAAGAGCGTATTTCCAACCTCCCAGTCTGGAAAAGACAAACGGTATCACCACAGAGAGTGGAAAGAGCAGCTTCTCTTCCTCACAGGGTGGAAGTGCCCCTTCCATATTTGTGCTGCCAGGCTCCCTCCAAGGTTGGGATCTGCTTAAGCCCAGTCCCATGGAGTAGGGAAAATGACTGATTCCTGAAAACTCCACTGTTGGTTTGTCTGTTTTAAAGGTCTGTTTATTTTTTTCTTCTGGTAGATAGTGAACTAAAACCGTAGCAGGGAGTTTTGAAGGAATTGTTTCCTTTACCTGATTTCTGGAACGATGATCTCTGTATTTGCTCAGGTCCTACTAAACTTCCCCACTGCGATGAATCTACCGCAGGAATCTTTCAAGCATGGCATGCTGCTTTGGGAGCCTTTGCACCCTGGCAGAACCAGCCAACGGATGCTGGCAGCTAGCATTTTATGTATCTTGCAGTTGAATTGACAAATACTTCAGTTTTGTTGGTTGATTTTTTTTTTCTAAATTTATTTTAGATTTTGCAGCTTTATAATTTTGGAGAACAACAACATTTAGTTTTCTAGATACAAAACCGATTGTGATAAAGTCACAATGCAAAATCTTTTCTCTTGAGAGAGAAGCAAAGGTAAAATGGCAAAGTATACTGGTTTTAAAAAGCTTTTCTTCTTATTCTTGGAAAGCAATTTGACTTCTTTCCATCTCTCATGAATTGCCTGTTCTTCATAAATAACCTCCCAAGAGATAATGGTTGTCCTTCTATCCTTTCAAAATCTCTCTCTGTCTAAGCTGGGCAGGAGGCTGGAATGCTTTTGTTCTGACCTAAGACAAAAGTCCTGGGACCATGACAGTGGGAAATAAATATAGCAATTATTAGAGGTCTGTTTTGGGGTACTGGTTGTAGTGATCTGCCTTGCAGACAGGGGTGAAAATCTTAACTTCCAAGCCATGGGTCAGCTCCCAATCAGGGTGAGCTGGTACCCACCCCCAATTACCTCATTTGGTTTATGGAAATCATTTCCAGAAAGTTCTCAGTTCTCGTTGTTGTTTTTGGTTGTATTTTGCTGCAGTATTTTCCATATTCCTAATCGCCTTCCCCCATTGGACTATCCCCATGTTTTCCACCCTAACCCCCTCCCCCTGTGTTGGTGTTTATAACAGCTGTCACCCTGGGCCCTTTGGTCTTTACTCCGTCTGTTCCATGTACGGTGCGTGGTTTATGGTTTGTTATTTTCCTGTTATTAAAAAGTTCTGTTTCTGGATGACCGAATCAGAATGTCTCTCACAAAGTTGCCATAGGGTGGGTGACCCGAGACGAAGCGCCGGTTATCTCATCCGGGCTAAAATCTGAGCTTCAACTCGCATTTTAAGCTCCCCAGTTTTAACAAAGCAAACAACATTCAAGGGAAGAACCCTCAACTGTGGACACAAAACTGTCCTGAGGGTGAGTGTGAGGGTGGTTAATGTCTGACTCCTCTGGGCACTTCAGCTGGCCATTGAAATGCACTTTGTGTTTATTCAGCATTGCTGCCATTGGTGCTTTTCTTCCTTTCCTGAGGATTCAGGCATGGGAGTTCCCCTAGAACAAAGCTGTGCCTTCACCTCCAGGCCTGGCAGTGCTGCAATTGTCTTGGGCTCTGGCTTCTCCTGCTGTAGATAGAGCACATCATCTAGCCTTGGCAGCAGGAGCAGATTTTAAGAATACAAATAAAACTGAGGTCTCAGTGGACTTTTGTGCTCAGCTGGCTTTTTTTTTTGTTTGTTTGTTTTTGTTGTGGGTTTTTTTTTGTTTGTTTTTTTGGTTTTGTTTTTAAACTTCCTCCTAATCTCTACTATTAGGGGAAAAAAGAGATAGCATTTTGTATTGCTGAATTCTAGAAAATTATTTAGGAGGATTATCTGACCCATCCTCTGCAATCTGATGTCCCTGATTTCTATCTTATTCCTCTGGCAGTTATTTTTAATTTTTTAAATTATTATTAGATAATAAAGTGAAAATTGTTCTGTAGGAAGAGTAAAGGTACTAGCACTGCCCTCTTAGAAGATAGTGTCAGTTTTGTAATTTTGTTCATTTATCACAAGCAGTGTAACTATTTCATACCATGCCTCCCCCCAAATAAATTTTGCTAAGAGCCTATTTTATAAGCAGGACCCTTAGTCAATTTACTGCTTGTCCTGCCATCCCAGATTAGGGTGACAAGCCACAAATTACAGCCCCAGTGACTGCCCCAAAAATATGCAAATACTGAAAATGAGCAGGTCTTTTGTATGAACAGGTTTCCAGCCTTCTTGTTAGAGAAGCAATCAAAATCAAAAAGGGTTATTCCAGCTGCTTATTTCACGAATAAATGGACTAGATGTTGTTCCAGTGAACCTTATGACTGCTGGCATATAAGAGGCATTGACAAGGAGAATATTTACAGAGAATTTATCCCACCTACATCATAGCCACAAATACTGTCCTAGTCCATTTCACAGTCCAAATTCTCTTCTGCAGCATGTGAAAGCTTTTGAATGTCCCAGAAAGCCTTCAGGGATGTGTTCATTAACCATTTCCATGACCTTGAAGCGTTTTAATATTTATGTGTGAGTTACCTGCTTTAATGGTGTATACTGAAGTATGGGACAATGGCAGTTTGGTTGATATATTGTCATAAGTATGTATTTTAATTAATGAATAGCTGGACCAAATAGAAACCAGTCAGTTTAACTAAAGAGAAAATGGTTGGAAGGGACCTCTGGAAGTCATCTAGTCTAACCCCAATATTTTTAAACTCTAAGGAGCACATTCATTCCTGATAGATAATTATAAAAAAGCTTGAAAAATGAGGGAGAATATATGTTTGCAAACTTGATCAGGTATAGGTTTTTAAAAAGACAATTAATTGTTACGTTTGAATTAGTCTTACAAGTCTTGATTAAAATACAACTTCTCAAAATTTTTGATGGCAGAGGTATGTGAACAGATCACAAAATTCAATCTTCATTTCTTACCCACAGTAATGAATGAATATATAGCCCCAAAGACATGCACAAAACCAAACACTTTAATCTACAAGAGTTCTTGATTTGTGGCCCAGCAGTTTTTTCAAACAGACGTATTTCCCTTTTTGTAACAGGCTCAAATTAACGTTTTATGCTTCTTTTCTTTAATAAATACGAATTCAATGCTGAAAATCGGGCTGATTGAGTCAGTGGTTGCTATGGAAATGTTCATTTGATACATAAAGCTGGAGTTTGGTGTTTCTTTCCCCCTGAGTTGCAGCTTCTCCTAATCCCCTCTCCATTGGTAACTGCTGCCTTTTGCAAGGCATCCAGAGTGATGATGTGAATGTCCTGCTCCCGGCAAAGTGAGCCAGAGCAGTTTTATGATTTAAATTGGTGATCTGAGCTAATCTGTGTGAATCTTGGAGCGATGAGACAGGGCTCTTCTGTTGCCTCTGAGGTGGAAGTGGCAGGGCCTGGGTGAGATGCCCCTGGCAAGTTCCCGAGGTTAATGTTGTTTTCTAATTCTACTTCATACAAGATTTAGATCTACTTGTTCAAGTGTTTTTAGGACAAGGGCTTATTCCTCTGTTCTTTAGAGGAGATGGGGTAGTACAGGACATATTTTGGGGATCCAAAATATGAAAAAGAGCTGCACTTCTGGGAACATGCACGTTTTCATGCTGATGATTAGGACAGCAGGAGCTCCAATTCAGGATATATCTGAATGTTTTCTACTGGTTTTGGCTGAGCACAAACTGCTGGTCTGTTTCCTGGTCATCATCAGATAAATTATTTTTCTTCTTTTCCCTTTAAGGAAGGAGAACTGTACCTGAATTGTGGTTTTCAGGTTGAGGTTTTACAGCACAAGGGAAGATCCTTGCTGCTTCTACCTCAGTAGTGAATGAAGCAAGTCCAGGTACTTATTTATTCACATGTCCAGTGCATGTACTGGGGAGACAACATTTTCTAAAAATAGAGATACATCTTTAGAAAAAAAAAACCAGCTGATATAATTAGAAAAAAACATACCAATGTCTTTTCACATCCACCTCCCTCAACCCTTCCACTCTTAAAATCAATGTGCTTCATTGGATAGATACCTGGAGAAGAGAAACTTCAGGGTGGCTGAACTGTGGCCTTCTAGTACCTGAAGGGAGCCCACAAGAAAGATGGAGAGAGACTTTTTATGAAAGCCTGGAGTTACAGGACAGGGGGAAATGGCTTCAAACTGAGAGAGAGGAGGTTTGGCTTAGATATTAGAAAAAAATTCCTTCCTGTGAGAGTGGTGAGGCCCTGGCACAGGCTGCCCAGAGAAGCTGGGGGTGGGAACACTCCATCCCTGGGAGTGTTCAAGGCCAGGGTGAACAGGGCTTGGAGCAACCTGGGATAGTGGAAGGTGTCCCTGCCCACAGCAGGGGGGAGTGGCACTGGATGGTGTTTAAGATCCTTCCCAACCCAGCCCCTTCTATGACTGTGTGTTACTTCAAAGTTAAGTAATAGTTGAGATCAAATCCAAGTTGAACTTTAGATTTATTTAGATGTACACCAGTCAGACTATCTCAGGCAGATAGATGAGGCTGGCAAGAAAGGTGCATATTTTAATACAGTGTACAGGTATTTGCCATAAGCCTTCTAATATAAAATTTCCAACTGAGTTTGAGTTTTTTTCATTCCTACTGAAATGTGTCTGAAGGATTATGTGCTGATCTGGGTGAAGGGGAGAGGTTCAAGAGAGGATTCATGTTCTGGGAGGGAGGCTGAAGTTGGCTCATAGGGCAACAGGCCTGTGCTCTGCACTGCACTGGAAAACTGCTGTGTTCCAAACATGAGGAATTGAAGGGCAAAATGTGGTTGCAGAAGTTAAAAGGTGTGGAAAGGAACTCCTCAGAGAAGTTCTCTTGGTTTGAATACTAGGGATTAGATTAGGTGTGGGGGAAAGAGGTGTCTACACCTGGATTTAGGAACCAAGATTGTATCTTTGTGGTGAAGACAGACCAAAGGACATTCTGAACCAATTATTTTCACTGCCATCTGGTTGTAAGGATCCTGATCTTTCTCCTATCAAGGCTTTCTCCTGCTCAATAACTATTGAGATAAAAAGCCAAGGCTTTCTTTTTTAGATTGTGAGTATAATCTGCTGCATTCCTATTCGGTATTTAATGTATGTTATTTACTAATGTCAAATCCATGCCAAACCTACTGTGGAGTAGTTTTCTTTGTACAACTCCAAATAAGCAGGAATGCCAAGTCATAGGAGGCACTTCATTGCTGAACAATTGAACAGGAGTTTTGTATTAACTAGGATGTGTCCTTTGGAAAGAAGTTAGTGTCATCTTTATCTTGTGAGGCTCTTTGGCTAATAGGCATGATTTTTTATTAATTGCTGTCTTAACTGACACAGCTGGAATTTCTTGCATTGAATAGAACTGGTAACATTGATAATGTTTGAAAAACCTAGAGCTAATCCACAGTGAAATAGTTTTACAGTCTCAGAGAATGAAAAATCTAATTCTGTTTTGTAACACTCAATAATCCTGTTTATAGTCTGAAAAAGTAATGTGTGTCATGTAGCCTTGGAGGCTGGTATTTATCAGCTGTTATTCTTTCTGAGTATTAAAACTGGGTTCTAAGTCAGCACCTCATTAAAATACCTGTAAACCAGCTCTTTCCAAGCTGACGGCTTCCAACTGGAAACTTATATAAGTCTGTGATAAGGGAATGCCAGTGGAGACGTTTTGAGCATCCTGTCCCTGTGCCCTGAGGTGTTTGTTTTAGAAGTGCAGTAATCATGAGAACTGTCAAAATTCACTGAAGTTAAAACACTTGCTCTACTTTGACCTTGTTGAAAAGGCAGACTTTTTTGATAAGAACATTTAGATACCAAATCCACGGTACAACTGAATTACAGCCACCAGCTGGCCTCTCGAGACACTGTGTGTAACTCTGGCTGTCCTAAATACATCCCTAAATTTGAGATTGTCATTTCCTAAAAGCTAATTCTGCTTGCAGTGCTAAGTTTTTACCTGCTGGCATGTTGTTCATGCCCTGAAAAGCAATTTTAATGTTGATCACCAGTCATAAACCAAAGCAAACAGACTCTTGTGCACACACCGGAAAACACGGAAACCACTGATGTGGAATTATTGAAGAAGTTCTTCTGCATTATTTGTAATTGTTTAAAAAGGTGCAAGTCTGAAGCACCTTGAAGTTGGAGGTGGGAGGGGTGGTCTGGGTAGGAAAACTTGGGATGGGAAGTGGCCTGTCAGCGCAGGAGCTGGAACAGTCAGGGAACATAGTGGGCATTTGTACAAAGTTTGTCCTTGTGCACAATTAAATTATTTTTTCTGCTGGGAAAGATTCATTTATTTGTGGGTCTCCTATTAGTGGATTTTGTCCCCATTTGCTGAGACAAGACTGACTGGCTCCTTCAAAGAATTGGGTAAATGAGATCTCTCTGTCCCCACTGGAAACCAGGAAGACAAAATACACCAGAACTTTTGTTGTCATCCCCAGCTCTGTGTGTGGGTGCTGGATAACGTTGCAGAGTGTTGAATTCTTATTTCTTAGACCTTTAAAGATTTAAGTGGTATCATTTCGTGTAGTAAAGCTCTTTGTCATGTAGCTCTCTAAAGAAGTACTATTTTTTACTCACTGGTAGTCTAATATCTTTTACCAGCTCTGAAGGATGGAAAAAAATATTCGGAATATACCTTTGTAAATTATGAGAAACTACAGGGGAAAAAATAAGATGTCTAAGGAGCTTTTCTTTTAGAGAGCTCCAGGATTTTCTGTATTGGGTGGAGGTTATGCAGCTGTTTTTATCCTAATGTTAACATATTAAGTTACAGGAATCTTTCCACTTAATTGAACAAACACAGGAGAGTATTTATGTAACTGAAGATCTGCAACTGCCAGCAGAATTAATTAGGAGAGGAATAATTAGGCAAATAGTAATGTCCAAATGGTCCCAAAAGAAAAATGTATTGCAATCCCAATAGAAAGCTCATTAATGTTGTTGTTTCTGATGAGCTGTGCCTTTTGCCGTATCATAAAGGGAGGCAAATGTGGAAGGATCTCAGTGGGGTGTCAGCTTGGGTATGAGGCAGAAACAATATCAAGGTTTTAAGCTGTCTGGTCTCATTATTGTCACTTAGTCATGGCTGCAGCTCTATTATCTGCTTAAAAGCCTCCTGTGACTGAATGAGCCACTTTAGGGTGAAATAGGTACAGAGGAGAACATTTGAGGTTAGTATTTGGTATGGAATTGTTGCTTCATGCATGAGAAACAAGTTGTCGCTTATGCTGAGCAGATAACCCAGGAAAAAATGAGACAAATGGAGATTATTTCAAATACTTCTGCTTGAATCTGTCAGTTTACTGCTTCAAAGAATGGAAAAGTTAACGAGCACATTATCTTAGACTTTCCACTGTAATGTTACTCATGCAGAGGAATTAAAAAAAGGTTAATTAATGTGATGTCATATTTAGAGTGGCTGTTCTAGGAAACAGGTTCCTGGCCTGTAGTCCCATGGTCAGTGAGGAAAAATACCTTAGAAATAGTCCTCCAGCAGGGAAATTGAGTTTTCCCTATTTCCCCCTTCTTTTGTCACCTGGGAATCTTTTTTAGCTCTGTTACAAATTACTATATTGCAATTCTGAGTGCAGTTTTCAAACTTGTTTCATAGGTGCATTGGAATGGACTACAAATATTGTACTGTGAGAATAACTTTAATCAAAACCTAGAAGTAAAACAAAAGCCTTTCACAAATAATCATTCAGAGATCCCAGCTGGGAAAAGTGCTGCTTCCTCAGAAATAGCCTCCTCCATACCTTCCAGCTGGGGCCTGGGAGGCTAAGGGAGATGTTTAAGGGTCACAAAAACCATCTGAGGCAACACTGGCAATATAAACTGTCTCACAAACCTCCAGTTCCTAACCAAGTTGGAATTCTGGCTTTCATTACTCTACCAGGGAGCTTCAGAGCCCTCCTGAATTGATCTATTAACAGAGTTTTGTTAACATTTTGAACAAACTACTAACAGCTGATTAAATCAATTTGATTTTTAGTAATGGGAAAATTAATCCACATCACAATGTTCTAGGCTGCTAATGTAGGCTGGAAAAGTAGTGCTTTTTTGTCACAGTGCAAGTTTGCAATAACAGTTGTGTGCATTTTGTATTTATCTGTTCCCCTGCCCCGTTAGCTACAGTTGCTGATGTTTTTCATTAACTCGGTTTCCTATTATAGCAGCAGCTCTGAATAAATATCAGTTAGGCCAGCCTCTTATTTATGTGCATGTCCTTAAAATGTGACTATAAAATATTCATTAATTCTGGATTCCTGGGGCCATGTTCAGACACACACATCTCCTTAGTGAAGAGAGTGAGACACTCAAGTGAGATTTTTATGACTTTTACTGTAGACCCAGTGTTTGAAAACAGGGTGCAGAGATGGAAACAATTGACTGTCAGCCTCTGAATGTGGCCTGCAGGAGAGGCAATGCTCCGTGTTTTGCTGTCCATTCCAGAACACCTGGAAAAATGGGATTCTGATTTCTTACAATACACTGGATTTGATACCACTTGCTACCTACTCACTTGTAGCTTTAATGACAAAATCTGTCTTTTGCTGCTTTCTAAACACAACCCTTTTGTGCTGCAGCCCCGAATTTCCAGGAGAGTGACCAGAAGATCTGTTTGAGGCAGGAGCAGCAGGCTGTGTGCCTCTGGAAGGAGCTGGATATGCTGCCCATCCTGGAGCAGGAGTGCCACACCTGCAGTCACTCCCTCTGGTAACACCCAGCACCTGCGTCAGGGACACCGCAGAGGTGACAGATGTGCAGCAACTCTAGTGCCTGTAAAAATACCAGTTGCTGTGCAAACACTGTGCAGCTAAAGAATGGCTGCTTCTCTCTGTAGTGTTCTTGAACAAAACTATTCTGGGGGTTGTGCTGTGGGAGTGTGGCCAAGGTTCTTCCAGAACTGGAGAGATTACCTGGCACGAAGGATCTCTTCACAGTCAGCACAGTATTGGAAAATCCTAGAACAGCCTGGGTTGGAAGGGACCTTAAAGGCCATCTCATTCCACCCCCTGCCATGGGCAGGGGCACCTGCCACTATCCCAGATTGTTCCAAGCCACATCCAGCCTGGCCTTGGGCATTTCCAGGGATCCAGGGGCAGCCACAGCTTCTCTGTGCCAGGGCCTCCCCACTTTCACAGAAAGTACTTCTTCCTGATACATAATCTAAACCTACCTTCTGCCAGTCTGAAACCATTCCCCCTTGTTCTGTGTCTCCAGGCCCCTGTAAAGAATTTCTTTCCATCTTTCTTGTAGATTCTGTGCAGGTACTGGAAGGCTGAAATGGACTTTCTGTGCACCTAAGACAGAGCTGGACAGAGTACTGCTGAACCCTCTAGGGCTACTGGAATCCTGGAAAACTGGGAGAAGTAGAAAATAAACCTTAAGCCAGAGAAACAAGCAGAAAATTAATTTCTTTGTGTGCTTTTTTTTTTTCTTTCACCAGAAAGGAAATGCTTCCTGAAGCATTCAAACACGTGCTCTGCCTAAATTTTAACCCTTCTGTCTAAGCCATTTTTTTCTGATATCTGAAAATATTTGTTTTTTGAAGAATCCAGGCTAATGCAAGGAGAGGAACTGTAGATTATGAATAATGGGGCAATCAAAATAATGGCCACAATGTGAGTCTGATTCAGAAATAAACAGGAAATAGAAAGTTAGTGCTGGAGAGCACTTCTCATTACCTCAGGAAAGTTAAACAGCTCACATCTCAGTAAGTGTAACTTTCCTCTGTTGAGTCTCTGCTGATGAGCATCCTCCTTCTGGTCCTACTAAGTGAGTGTCCTGCCTTGCCTTTTTCACCACTAAATCAGAGACAAAAGATCAGGTTCAGGTTGTTAAGCCATTTCTATTGTAAACCTCTCATGCATTGGCTTTCATGTCCTCACAAAACCACAGAAGGAAAAAAAGAAAAAGAAACCAAAACCCAAAGAACAACCCAGTGCAGAGGCTAATGACTGCAAAATCAAAAGGGAAAAGGGAATGAAGATGTGAAAGTGGAAAACACAGAGCTACTTAGGGAGGGTGAAGGCAGGTGCTCAAAGGGTAACACTGCTCAGCAGTAGCAGGAGTTATTTCTAGAGAAAACACCCTCCAAACATTAACAGATCTGGTTCCACTGGTGTGAGGGCAGAGGCAGCAGGTCAGGAGGTGAAATGGTGTATAGCACTGAGCTCTGTTACATTCTATATGTGAGACAGGGATTCCTGTGGTAGGATTTAATTCCACCGGAGCAGCAGGAGCAGC
Source organism: Certhia americana (assembly GCA_018697195.1). NCBI lineage: Eukaryota > Metazoa > Chordata > Aves > Passeriformes > Certhiidae > Certhia > Certhia americana. The sequence continues at coordinate 3,816,252 of CM031868.1, read as the reverse complement.
CTTCTCTAACCCCTGGTGCTACTCTGCCCAGTGTCAGGGTGGCTCCTGACCCATCATCTGCAACAGAACTTCATTGGGGTCACGTCTGCAGGGGTTAAAAGGCTGGACTTGACCTCGGAGGCCTTTTCCAGCCTCAGTGATTCTGCAAATCTGCAATGCAGAGGCCCTTTGGGACCTGCTGGACTCTTCCAAAACTTGTGGTCTCTATGTGTCTCACAAAATGCCATCCGGGGAGCAGGGCTTTGGCAAACTGGGGGACACTGCGGGCTCCCCCGGCCCCCTTTTATAGCATGGACAATCCCTTCACAGTTTACACAAGTCAAATAAATTAGTGATCAAATCCATAATGACTTGAGCATGTGCCTATGTCTGCAGCACTAAGGATTGCTGGGGGACACTGCTGGCACACTGTGTCCCCCCAGCCATGGAAATAAAAGGTGCTAGCAGCTAAAGAGGGGTGCTGGGAGCCATCTGGGGCTGCTGAGGGGACCCCTGAGGCGGCCAGGCTCGGGCAGGAAGTTTCACTATAGCCTGGATTTACTTCTCATTCAAAATCACTGAAAGCCAAACTCCTCCTCCTGCTGATCAGAAGCCAATTGTTTTTTCTGTGTGAACTTAACTGTTTCTTGCTCATACTTAACTGGATTTTAAAGCTATATTTTTAACATAAGTAATAGCACTGTGGATATTCTCTGCCTTTTTCCCAGCAGAGGCTGGAGGATGTGGGTCAGCATGGAGGGCACAGAGCTGCAGCTCTTGGGGGAGCAAATCGCCCCTTCCCACTGCTCAGCCCTGCCGGGTACTGGTGCCTCCCTGCCGTCTGTGCCATCCCACTTTAGTGGCTCTTAAGACTCTTCAGAACAACATCCAGTGGTTCAGGGAACACTGATCCAGCACATAAAAAGCGGGTCACCTCTCAGAAGCACGTGCAGATCCCATGCAAGCCACATTCTAAAATTAGAGGTTGTGTTGGTCTTTTGTTTGTGTCACAGGTTGTTTCCATAAGTTAGGGTGGATTCTGACCTGAAACTGAGCTGTAACACATGCGGTCCCTGCTGTGAGGGGACAAGGACTTGCTCCACGTGCAGAGACAAATCCTGCAACCCGCAAGTGTGGGGTTGATAATTCTGTGTCTCTGAAACTTCATAGCGGAAGGCCAGTCAGGATTCTTTCTTTCCTATGGAAAGCTTCTCACTTTCCCAAGAGAAATTGTGTAAACATATTCTCCAAACGATATTCTTTCTCAAAACAACAGGTGGTGTTTTTTGTCCCTGTTTTCGTAACATAGAATATATTGTTTCTCTTACTTAGCCAATGGTAATAGGGAAGGTGGTGTTCCCATTCACCAATCACTTTTTACTTAGTGAAGTACCTTATATCAGGTGCTGCATTTTGTTAATAAAGATTCCTCTTTTCAGCCTTCTGATGAACTTATTTGGAGTCTGTGTGTTTCTGTTCATAAGTAACAGCGACAGGCAAGTGGTGCTGCCGGTGTCCTGCAGCTCCGCCCCGCCTGCAGACTGGACACGGCTCAAACGGGGGAAGAGCCGCTGGCAGCTGCTGCTTCTCTCTGCCTTTCTGTTCTCCAGGCCACGCAAACTGCTGTGCATTCCAGGTACACACTTTGCAGAGGTTCTGTTTTGATGTGTGAGACATTTAGCTTGTCTTGGGTTTGGCCACTTTAGTGATGAAGGCAAAGCAGAGCAGTAGTGTAGACATAAACAGAATTCAAGATTGCTCCAGAAACTGATTTGCCTAGATCTCTTCTGTAATTCTAATATTATTAGGTAGGCCATCGTCAACTGTTAAGAATACACTCATCAAGGAAGAAACTCGTTAGTGCAAGGATTTTGGTTTAAAGAAGTTTTTCAGAGAAGCTGGAAGTGCTTAAATGTAGACCTCTAACTTTTTTCCTTTCCTGCTGTACTACTGCACAATTAAGCTCTTACTTTTGTTAGTTTTTATCTTACTTTGGTTAATTTTCATATTTCTTGAATGTGGGAGCATTATCAAATATGCTGAAGTAGTACCTGAGGGGTTGGGAATGTAATGTAAGTATGGATTTATTTCTAAAAAGAGAGAAAAAAAAAAAAAAAAAAAAGTCTGGCAGAAGTTAGTTGTGTATTCTTTGACAAAGTAGAGCTCTTGTGTTTGTTTCACAGCCTTGAAGAGTTCACAGGCTGTGCTGACAGACACAAGGACAAGGTCTCTCTCCCCTCCTGGTTCAAAGCAGCCCAAACCCCAGAATTCTGGAGGACTCAGTGTAGAGGCTGGAGAGCTGCAGGAATACAGGGCCAGGCTCTGTCCAGGCAAGCTCTTGCTGCCTTTGCCTTGCTCTGGCAGAGCTGAATGAGGTCCAAAGTGTTGGTGTGAGGCTGCCCTAGCATCAGGGCAGACCTGCCTTGCACGATGTGATGCTGCAAGACAGTGCTAAAGCTTTTCTGGCCTAAGGAACTGAGAGAAAACGGGTGACAGTTAAGAAGCTTTAAAGTAGTTCTGTATTTTTGATAGTTGTTAAATGTTTCTAGTGTTTCCTGTAGGAAATATCAGGTGTATTAAATCACAAAACTGCAGAACTCAGTGGGGGCTTAAATTTATCTCAGGTTTTAAAAAATGTTTTGGTGATTCCTGAGATGCAAAAATCTTTTCCCCCAGCCAGATGATGGAAGAAATAGTTGAGAGCTGTCTCTTCTGTTTTCCAAGGTTGTTTATTCTTTCTTATTACATTCTTTTCCTGACTACCTGAGGTCCTTTCTGCAAGGCAGTTCCAGGCACAATCCCAACCACTCAGGGTGGTGTTTACTTTTATACTAAAAACTACATCTACAGTATTTACAATAACTTTCCAATACCTATCATCTATGTTAGAAAATGACCCTCTACTCTAAACCAAATAGAAGTGCCCTCAAAGCACAAGATGGAGCAGATGAAGAAGAAACCTGAAAACCATGAGGTTCTTCCATATTGCCTTCACCTGCCTGCCATTCTAGAAACCCCAGAAATCTAAAATTTTCACCCTGTGATAAACTACATGTTATGCTATTATCTAATACACATTCTTGAAAGTTCTGCTTCATCCCAGAGCCTAGGAAGCCCTTTCCATGTACAAAGGTTATAAACAGTGTTTGTCAGAGGGTTTGGATCCCTTATAACATGCAGAGAAATATTTCTCAGAATTCCCGACTCCAACAATTTGGACTAGTTCAGAGAAAGTAGTGTGCACTCAGACCCTGCTCCTTGCCCCAGGAAGAGAGGTGGGGACAGATTGCATCAGTTGGCCTAATCAGGGATGAGCCACATTTGTGATGGCTGCTCCATAAACTGATGGGAACATTTAGCAGAGCAGGGCATTTTGGGGGGATATGAGGGGACAAATGGTAGGAAGCAGATGTGTGCTTTCCTCCTGGAGTCAGACACCAGCTGGAAGGAGCCCTGCCCTCACCAATCATGTATTTCTAGTGTGCTTACACTTGGCTGGCTTGTGGTTATTTTTGATCCTCACATCCAAACAGTGGGAAGGGGAAGCTGTTTCTTATTCTGATGAACCCTCTCTCTCTTATACAGTCTCACTGAGTCAGTAGGAACTGTAAGGAGAGCAAGACAATGAGAGATGTGGAGGAAAGGGGAAAAATGGGGGTTCCTCCTTCTTCAGGAACAGAAAGGAAAGGTGAAGGCTGGAGCAGGAGGATGCTAAAGCAAATGGAGTAATGTGAACACAAGAAATTATTTCCAGAAAACAGAGATATGAGGAATCCCTTCTGATCACTAGTGAGAAGTCTTGCTTCAGCTTTTAAAGGGTGGATTTGTACCCTTACAATAGCACACATTTAAGCAGTTATCCCTAAAAGAGCCCTGGAAGGGGGGGGGGGGGGAGTTTTACTTCTCAGCTGCTTCTTCAAGTGTACTCCAAAAGTAATCAATGAGTATAAAATCAGTACTAAAAGGAAATCTGATTTTGTGAGTGTCCAGCTCCATTTTTCTTTGGTAATTAACAGAATTTTGATTGACATGCTGAATCCTGGCCTATAAAGGGATCAGAACACAGCAACACTTGCCTTGTCTGAGTGGCAAAGGTAGAGCAAATCTATGGCTTTACTTTTCCAAGCCCTTTAGGACCAACTTTCCTTGTGTAAGTGTTAGCAAAGAAATAATCCTGAATCCTGCATGCATATTGCTTCTTTCATGCTTGTGTGATTTTAATGATAATTAAATAGCACATGTCTGAGATCCAAAGGCAAACCAGAGTCAAGTGTGCCTGACTCATTTCTCCTCTCTGAAAAAAAAAAAAAAAGGGAAACATCAAACCTCTGTGTGAGGCTGTCTGATGTTCTGGAACACTCATAGTTTTACCGTGCTCCCTCATGTAAATATTCTCAGGTAGGTATCTGATACTTGCTTAATATTGTAGTAATTGGTCACAGGAGGGGAAGAAATGTGTTCTCTTGTGCACTGAGAGAATTTCTTTTGCAGGAAAACTGATGTAAGCAGCATAAAAGAATCTCTTTTAATCCAACATTTCCTTGGTATTTGTGAGACCCACTCAGAATGTTTTTTTACTCCTGCATGTGGTGTCCCTGTGCACATGCAGCTGCTCTGAGTGCTGGTGTAGATGGATTAGGACTAAATAATGAAATAATTCATGGAAAAAGCAGGTTTCAGTAGGGATGTCACCTTCTTGTGCGTGCTCATAAAGCTGAACACTGGAAGTACTTTAACTCAAGCTACAGGATAATAACACTTGTGCAGGTGTTTGAAGTATGTATTATTGATTGTTTTTCTTTTCTAGCTTTGTCTCTTAGGGATCATGCTACTCCATGTGTCCTTTCATCCATTCCTTATAATAATTTGTGGAGCCAAGTGCAGAGATCTCAAAGGTAGAACACACCAGTCATATTTGTTCTGTACAGGGAAACACACAGACTGATGCTGCATTAAGGAATGCAATATGAGCTGGATCCTAATGCTGGATTGCATTAAGGAATGCAATATGAGCTCAATCCTGTGCATCAAAAAACCTACAAAAGAAAACACTAGATTTACCTCTCAGTTAAAGTTTCTCTTCTGTCAGTTTTCAGACAGTCATCAGAGAGGGATGAACTTGTGATGCAGAATTGTGATATAAACATTGAAAATAATTCAGTCAACAACCAGGCATGAGCCTGCTGGAAAGCAGGCTTCAGAGGCTGCTGTTTTTAGGGGTGAATTTTAGCTGGAACTGTGGTCAGCACTGCATTTCTTCCAGCAGCTGAGGCTGGGGTGGTGTGAGTCTAGGACTGTAGTGTGACAGGGAAGTGTTGTCCTCCCTTCTCCATTGCCCCTTTAGCTTCTCAGTTATAAATGGATCTTCTCTCTGTATTGGGTATTGATAAGGAGTACCTGAGAGCTGTGATCTTATTTTCCTTCCTGCTTTTTTTCCCATTCGGAAGCAAGTACTTTTTCTTTGTTTACAAACTGCTGGTTCCAGTTTTATGCTGTTACACAGAAGATGGTAAATCCAACTGGGCACCTACATTCAGTTAACCACAAGAAGGTTTTCACCTGGCAAGCATGCAACATTTGAAATTTTCCTTCCTTCCTGATGCTGAACGAAAGTTCTCTCTATTTAGAGTTGCAATTAAATTGCATTTTCTTGAGAGACATCTTGTCGGCAGGTCTTACATTAAAAAAGGGGAAACATTTATTCATTGCAATGGATCTGTGGTAAAACTAATTTACCAACCAAGTAATTTTTGGTTGTAATGAAGTGATCTCAGTTACAAAAAATGACCTTCCTAGAAGCAAGACATTTTCAGGTACAAGTCACCTGTAATTTTACAAGACAAGACACGAAGATTGCATTTGTAGATAGTGAATTTTTAGATAGAAACGGTGACTCAGAGAGAAACTGATTAGAAAGTCTGCAAGAGGAGTTGCAACCCTTGCAACAATTCTGTGTGGATCCCAGGGCTGATCAGTGTGAGAAAGAGATGATTATTCCAGAAGCCTTCAGTTCAGAGAAGAGAGAACTTGGATTGCAAGAGAGGTTATAAAACCATTGGTGAGATAAGATAAAACCTGGGTGTTTAGCAGCTCCTCTAACACAAGAACTCTGAAGGCATTGCACAAGGCTGACGGAGTCAGCACATGTAGGTGGGGAAATCCAGGGTGAACTTGGGGAGCTTGTTCCCCAAGGATACCAAAGTCCCCTTGCTTTGAGGGAGTGAAGCATTCCAGGGAATGGAAACGAGGACACAGCTGATTTTGAGCATGGTTTTGTTGGTTTGCTTTGCAGAAAGACTGCTGGGCATTTGAACCGCAGTAAACACAGTGAGACTTCAAGTAGGTGCCACATAGCTGGGGTGTGATCATCCATCTTCCTGTTCCACTGGCAGATTCCATGATCAAGGGTGGGCACTGTGGACAAGCCGAGTGTGACAAGGATGATTTCACTGTGCCTGGCAGGGGAACAGCAGAATCTTTCACTGGTCTGGTAACTGGGCTCAACTGACAGCCCTGCTCCATTCAGAGCTGTGCTGAGGATCCTGTGGCAACAAGTTATGTAAACACAGGAGGCAGAAGATGTTCTCTGCCATTCCCAAGGTGGGGAGTGGGCACAGCGTGCTGGAGATGGCACAAGGGGCACTCAGGCAGCAGGCCTGGGATTGGAAGCAGCACTCTGCCTGCAGGATTCTTGTTTTGGGGCTGATAAAGACAGGAACTGCATGACAGAGTTCAATTGTGGAGGGAAAAGGGCTGGAGCAAGATAATTGGGCAGTGCTGGCCTGGACAAGTGTCTGTGGTATCAACCAGCAGGAAACTCTACTTTGCCCTGCTCGTGGCTGCCCTGACTCACTTGTGAGCATCAGTGACTGGGACATTTTTTTACCCCTGACTTAACTCTTGCAAGAACTCTGGAAACAGCAAAATTAGCACATTTCCTTGATATTCTGGGGCCTCGACACTTACTGAAGCAAAGATCATTGACTCAGTGTCCAGCTGGGGCAGGCTCTCCAGGGACACTGGTAGGACAAAGCTGCTGTAGCACCTCCCTCTTGGAATCTCCTCACCCTGACTGAAGTGCTCAGGCATGCCAGAAGGAAGCACTTTTTTTTTTTTTTTCCTTGGCAGGAATTGCTGGTTTATATTTAAAAGAACTATTCTGGAGCTTGGGATTTTAATTATTTTGAGTCAACTTTTGATTAAATTGTTGCTATTAAATAAAGGATTCATCGTGTGGAAAAGAAATCTTTAACAGGCTGGGAATAACTGCTAGACAGTGTGTTTATTTATTTCAATCTGCTGCTGTTAGACTTTGGGTTTCTTTTCCTGAAGAAACATGGGGAAGAGGGGCACATAAATCAAAATTTTATTCTGAACTAATTGCCTTGTTCTGTATTGCATAAAACATTTGATCTTTTTCCACTATAAAATTTCAGGATAGAAGGATCATTAACATTAAAGATAATACAAAATGCAAATGTGTTTGTTGAACAGGAGATGGAAGTTTCTCTTGGCTTTACTTCTCTTGTTTCACAGCTAAAACTGGCCTGTTGTGGCTGGGAGAGATTTAGCAGGGCTACAGCCAGGAGTAGTGGTGAGCTGCACCCAGTTTGATTGAAGTTTTTTAATCCTGCATGGTGAAAAAGGGTACCCTCACTAAAAAAAAAAAAAAACAAACTAAAAAACACCTAAGGTGAATTTTATTAGCCACCAGTTTTTGCCTGGAAAAGAACACAAGATCTAAGAAAAGTTAACCAGAGACATTTGAATGTAATTGGAACATATGACAGCAAAATGGTCCCTCCTATAACAGCAGACAGTTAAAAACGATATATTTTTTATCACCCCATGTTGATTTGAACATCCTCAGATCCATCACAAATGCACAGTTGGAAATGAGGGGTGACAAGCTGACCATTTTCTTCCACTTACGGTTATTTTTCTTCTAGGAATGTGGCTGAAGTCCTTTCAGGAACTGTGAAGCATCACTGTTCCTCAGCAAAAAGCATTTCTGCTGTGCTGGAGACTCCAAACACCCCCACAAACTGCTAAAGCACCTGCTCAGCAGTGTGCTGAAATGGCAATAATGAATAAAAATCCTTCTGCCTCCTTCATGACATTACCAAGCCCTTCTTTTCTCCAGGAAAGTTTACAAAATCCTAAGTCATCCTGTGCCCAGACTGGCCATAAAAATACCTTACGCAGGTTACAATAGAACCCTTTGTGTTGTTTCTAAGGCCTTAATTTTTCTTTCTGTTTGCCTTGGACTTCCCAGTCATTTGTATTTATTTATAAGTGACTTCCAGCTGTACCCCTAACAAAAATCCACCGATGTAAATACTTGATATATAAGGTTCTGGTCATCACTTTTGCTTAAATTTGTAAAGCTCACTTGCATGAGAAGTGTGTCTATAAAAGAAAAATCCTACAAATATATAAAACTTGTTTTTGTGAAGTTTGAGTTGAGCAAGTTTGTTGGCCATTAGTTTATCAGTGGTCTTCTGGAGCAACAGCTTTTGGTTTCTTTTCCCAGCCTCGATGTTGAGGAACTTGGTTGTATTTTGAATTTCAGCCTTGTTAAGTACTTTCAAACTTAATAGTGAGGTGTTATTTGTGGCTGCAGCCATTACAAGGCAGATACTTTCCAAACACTCAGGAAATTCCTAATTCAAGGGAGAAAGGAAGGAAGCAGGTTAAAAAAATTACAATTAAGCCAGTTCTAAGTAACACAAGTAACACTCCAAGGAAAGGTCTGTAAGAGAATTCCCTCTGGGAGGGGAACAAGGCTGGTGCCTGGATATACTTCCAGGGCTTCAACACAAATGGATCATTCATGGAAGTCTCTCTGGCAGAGAGAACACAGGGCTTCCCTTCCCAGTGGAAAATCTCTGTAATTCTGTCAGGCACTGTGTGACCTGTAATTATGGCCCTGTGCTCTTTTATTAACTTACACTCCTGCTTTACTTTGCTTGTGTCCAAGAACATCTGTATTATAATGCAAATTCACTAGCAGCATGAAGACCAAGTTCCAAGTAAGTATTCTAAGGGAGTTTTTGTCATACTTGTTCAAATCACGAGTCAGGGGAAATAAAGAAAACATGCATTCAAACCATTAATTTAATATGTTAGTACAGATCTGGATTCATTAATAAAATGCAAACTTGCTGATGACTAAACCTGTGCAAACTTAGGTTTTATTTACCTGTGTGAGACGTCTGTTTCTCCCTGTGCCTCTCCTGAAACTTCCCATGGAGTACAATTCCCAGAAAAAGCATGGCTCTAATGCAACCCTGCATCAAACAAACTGAAGTTTTTATGTAGAGACCACTTGGTCTCTACATAAAAGACCACTTTTTATGTAGAGACCACTCTTTCAAAAAAAAACCCCAAACATGATGTTGGTCTTAATGTGTTCAGCATCATTGTTTCTTAAGAAGGGTGAAGAAAATGGTGTTTTTATACATTTCCTTTCATAGGATTGCAGCTGAGGTACTACAAATTTTGAATGCTTTGTCTTAAAAGAGTATTTCCTTTGTAAGGGTAACAAGAACCATCCCACAGAACCACAGAATGGCTTGGGTTGGATGGGTCCTTAAAGATCATCCAGTCCCAACCCTGCAAATCTGCAGTTCAGCATCACACCTTCCATTTTTCCTTTTGGCACACTGATTTCACCGTGTCTGCACGTGGGGGAAAGCACAAGGTGACAGGCAGCCGAGGCACCATGAGAAACCATCCAAGGATGGCTCTGCATCTCCTGTTTCACACCTGTTCAAACAATGTCCCTCTCTCCTCCCCTGGCAACAAGTTCCATGAATGTGTTACTTCTTGTAGTTTTTAACCGTTTGTAGCTGGAATTGATGCCCCCTTATTCCCTTTTCAGAGAGTTGCTGAGTTTAATGTTGATGAGATCTGCTCCCTGCAAAGGAGGGAGAGCACCTTACGGTGCTTAATCCTAGCTGGCTCTGGCTTAGCTGGTGGCCCTTTAAATCTTCTAGACACTTCTCCCTCTGCCGTAGTTGGTAAAATCGGAAGAAACCTGCTGTCAGAAGCACGGGGCAGCCATGGAAGCTGTTCCCGGGGGTGTGTGCCAAAGTGCCCCTAGCACTCCCCGGCGAGGGGAGGGTCAACCAAGACCTGCAGGGCCGATCAATGGTTTTGGTGTTTCCCTTCCCCGCTGTGCCCGCACCGAGCCCAGCCTGGCTCCCACTCCGCACCGCTCGGACCTGCTTGCTGAGTTGCGTCTTCTTGTCGCTCTCCGGCTCCTGCCGCTCCCTCCGTGTCCGTGTGTCCAGGGCCACTTCCCGGCCGCGGGAATCAAAGGACTTTGCCGTCGTAAACCACGATCGGGGCGAGCGCCAGAGGCGTGAAACTTTTCCGCCGCGACTTTGGCCGTCACCGCCCCCTGCCCGGTCACTCCCCGTCCCCTCCCTCCGGTCTCTCCACTGCCCCCGACAGCGGCTCTGGCTGACCCTGCGGCACACCCCCCGTTCCCCTCCCCCCCCCAAAAAAAACCCACCAAAAAGCGCGATCTGCTTTGATCTCGCCTTCAGAAAAGTTCACTTTATTTATAAGGGGCGGCACCGGGGGCTGCGCCCTGTTTACACACGCACATTTGTAAAATTAGCCAACTCCTCTGACAAAAACGCAAAGGAATGGCAGAGAAATAAATAAACCTCTCCCCCCCTCCGAGGTGGAAAGGCTCCAAGCCAGCGTGGTTCTGGTTCGCCCCTGGCCTGGGGCTCAGGCGATCCTGCTGCAGAACTCGTCGAAGTCCCTCTCCATGAAGAGCTCGCTCTCGATCACATCATCCTCCGAGGGGAAGTACTGCTGGCTCTCCTCCTGCGGAGAACCCGCGGCCGCATCGCCCGCGGCCCCGGCCCGGGAGGGAGGGGAGCGGCCGGCAGGTCCGGGCTCCCCCGCGCACTCCATCAGCGCCCCGCGGGCGTTCTCCAGCACCCCCAGGTACGAGTCCATGTCCAGCGGGTCCATCTCGCAGTCCGACCCGCCGCTCTCGGTGCCCACCGAGTCCGAGCGCAGGTGCATGAGCTGGTACTTCTCCCGCATCAGGAACTGGTTGGTGTTGCGGGGCGCCCGCATGCCCGGCGCCCGCCGGCCTAGCACATTGACGGGCCGCAGGGAGAGCAGCACCCGCGGCCGCGCCGGGCGGTGGCAGCGGCGGAAGGCGCGGCAGTGCTGCTGCTGCTGCTGCAGCTGCTGGTAGTGCTGGAAGTGGCTGTGTGTGCGGCTGCCTAGCAGTTTCCGCGCCCCACCGGGGACCCTCCCGCGCCGCCCGGGCGGCCAACGGGAGCGGCTGCCGCCCCGGCGGGGCTCGCCGCCCTTCAGCGGCGTCGGGGAGGCGCCCCCCGGCACCCCCTCGCCGCGGGCGGGCTCCCAGGGCGGGCACACGATGAACTCCGCGCGTCGCAGCATCGCGGCCCCCCGGCCTCTCACATGCTCCGAGCCGCCGGGACGCCCCCGCCGCGCTGCTCCTGCGCCGTCGCCTCTCCGGCGCGTCCTCCGCTTCTCTCCGGGCTGAGCGGCCGCTTCCCAAGAGCCCTGCGGGGGCCTCTGCGGGCGCCTCTACCTTTTCACGATCCGATCTGTTTTTTTCTTGAGCGGAGCCCGTTGGCAGCGCATAGCCTGGCCGAACGGCTGCGGGCTGCGGGGCAGCTTGACGGGTTCCAAGCTGCCGCTTCGGAGATGGTCTCGCCTACTCCCCGGCCGGGTGCTGCCGGGCTGTCAGCGCTGCGCCAGGCACAGCGGGCCGGGGCAGGGCCCAGGAACGAAGCGAGCGAGGGGAGGGGAGGGGAGGGGAGGGCGCCGAGGCTCAGGGACCGCACAGGGAGCGCGCTCACCGCCCGCCGCCCCGCGCCCACTGCCGGCGCGCTCCCGCGCAACGCCCAGTTATCACCTCCGGCGCAGTCCAACTGCCGCCGCGCCGCGGGGGGGGTGCCGGAGCAGCACAGCCGCTCCTCAGCCGCCCTGTCCCCGCCAAACTTCACCCTCCGCGCCCGGCGAGCGCGGGGGCTCCGCGACACCACTGCCCGCGCCCTCGTAACTTCCGTGTTATCCCGAGTTATCCCGGGTTATCCCGGGATCTTTCCCCCCCTTGAGCGCGCTTTGGCTTGGCTCAGAGCTGCGGGCGCATTTTGTTCATCCCCTATTCACGAAGGCCATTTACGCTCAGCTCCTGGCGCAATCATCGTTGCCCGCGCACCCCTTGTAGCGGCGCCACGCAAACCGCGTACCGCGCCTGTCCCTTGCAGCGGCGCTACGCAAACCGCTACGCAAACCGCGTACGCCGCCGTGAGGGGCGCTGCGGGGGGGAGGCCGGCGAAATGGCCGCGGGGGCAGCGGAGAGGGAGAAGGAGAAGGGGCGGCCTGAGGCCGGCACCGGGCGCTGGAGAAGCTGCGGTGCTCAGCGCCAGTGCCCGCGGCCGCCCTTCCTCTGTACCTCCAGGCTGCGGCCGGCGCCACCGCCGGGGAGCGGTGACCTTCCCGTGGGTCCCACAAAATGGTGCCCGCGCCTTCTCCCTCAGCCGCTTCACGCCAAGGGAGTCGCCTCGTGAGGCTTCACGGGGTTTTTTGGGGTTTTTTTGTTTTTTTTTTTTTTTCTTCCCTTTAACCTCTCCAACTGAATCGGTGCTTTTTCATCAATATAGAGTGAAAAATAAGAGCAGAGACATTCATTTTTGTAGTTTGGGGAATGCCCCAGTTACTGGTGCTGGGCCTTGGTCCCTTCATTACAATTTTCCCCTGATTTTCCAATCTGGTTTGGGTGGGGTTTTTTTGCCCTGTACGTAACTAATCTGACAGTGACTTCCCTATTCACACCTTCCCCATGGCCAATCTGCCCATGAAAAATAAGCTCAGGATTGCCCAAATGCTCCCAAGTAAAGGCTGTGCCTGAACAAGGGCAGCAACGCCCATGCAGGCAACATTTTATTACAATTTAACAGTGAAGGGCAAAGAAGTACAAAATATACCAGGGGGAGATGAGGTAAAAATCTCGATTTGGGCTAACGACGGAGTCAATGTTGCCAGAAACAAATTGCCAACATTTGTCTGTTTCGTTTCACTGCTTTAGTGTGTATTTCTAAGCAGGATTTGTTTCAAATTCCATTCAGAAATTCCATTTAAACTCAGCTGGTGTTATCACTTGGGTGTTTTACAAACTAAAGGTCACAATGGAAGGAGTTGTCTAAAGTTTAGACAACTTTAAAGCTGCAGCACTTTCAGAGTTCATGAGGACGTTTATAAAAAAATGCCACATCATGTGGTAGAATCCACCAATCCACCTCCCTGTTGTCACAAGCTTTTTCACAGATGCATTAGGCAGCAGCGTGGCTTGAATAAACTTCTGCCATTCCAAACTTCCCTCCTGGATACAGAACATCCCAGAACTCTCTGTTTGTATGGGGGACTCTGCCCTGGCAACCACATGCACCCAGTCTCTCCTGTCTGGCTGGTCAGCCCAGCTTAGTTTGGCTTCAGTTCCCATTTCCTCTTCTGTTTCTCTGAGTTTGATGCACATTGAGTCTGCATTTCTTTTAGCTGTTCTAGAAGGATGTAGGAAATTTTGTGTAGAAAGGATTCTTGTGCTGCTTTGTGTAGGCAAGAATTCCAGTTAATGTGCCTCCTTTCACATCTGGATTGTCTCTAATCCACACACTGCCGCTGCCCTGCACGGAGCAGTGAATTCATGCTGTACCCAGTCCTACAAATTAAAGTCTAAAGCTTTTATTGAAACCTTTACTGGTACCTATATCTCTATTAGTAAATAAGCTTTTAGAGCAATTTGCAATCGTTACCCGGACGCAGCTGAATTTTTTGTGCCATTATTGACCTGGCCTTCATTCCCCATGCTCTGTTCTTGTCAGGGTCCAGGTGTGCAGGCTCAGAAGAGTATCCATCTTCCTGGCTTAATTCTATTTTTCTCTGTTGAGAGCCTCTTCACAGCTGGAAAAGTGGAGGAAACTTTTTTTATATATCATGAAATATTTTGTAATTTTGCAGTGGTTGCCAGCCAGCAGTAATATTTTTAAACCCTTAAGTTTCCTTTGACATAGGGGAACAGATCTACAAGGGTTTTGGCGAATTTTTTTTGGGTTTGTTTGTTTTGTTTTGTTATTTTTATTTTATTGTTTCTAGCAGCAGAGGAGGGACTTCTGCTGTAGTTACAGCCTTAAGAATTGGTATCTTGAGGTACTTAAGAGTATCTCTTTAACGAAGGTAAGGTCAAGCTCCCAAGAAAAGTTTGATAGAGGCCCTTGGTGTCCAGTTACTGGGAGAAGGGTCCTGGTCTCGCTGGGTTAGAGCCGGATGGGGTCATCCAGGACACCCAGCACAGCTCCTGCCCGGGTTTGGGCTCGGGGCCCGCGGCTGAAGCCCGTCCCCGTCCCACGGATCGGGCTCATCTCATCCCCGTGGCCGTGAGGGGAACTGCGGGGCCCGCCCCGGCCCCTCTCGGGCCCTTCCCCAGGCCCCGCCCCTGCCCCGCCCCGCCCAATCAGAGGCCGCGGGGCGGGCACGCGAAAGAATTTCCCGAGCTGCCTCGCGCCGCCGCGCCACACCGCCCCGGGGGGAGCTCTCGCCCAATGGGCGACCGCCTTGCAAAGCTCCTTCGTGCGGCCGCAGAGAGTGGCGCGCTGATTGGCCGTGGCGCCGGCGGGGTTTCCGGCCATGCTGCGCCGGGCGCGATTGCATCATGGCGGGACGGAGGTGAGTGGAGCGGGGGGGTTGGGGTACGGCTGGGAGCAGCCCGGCCCCTCCCGGCCCCTCACGGCCGGGGTTAGCTCATGCGGACTGCGGGCGGGCTGGAGACGCGAGGGCGGAGCGGCTGCAGGACGTGTCGGGGCGCTTGGCGGGGGAGCCGGTGCTGGGCGGCAGCTTTAGGGTGTCCCGGGAGGGCGGCGGCCCGGGGCCCGGCTGGTGCCTGTGCTGTCACCGCGGGAGCGGGGGCCGGCCGGGCTGGCAGCCCCTCTGCGGCGCTTGGCGTTATTAACCCGTGTTTCGTGTGTACAGCGTCACGTTCGCGTGTGTATTTTACTCCGTCGTTCTTTGCTTTTTCGGCAATGTAGGGGTTACTTACAGCAGGTGCTTACTAAAGGTTAGCCAAATGCCTTATTGCAGGGCGTAATACTTAGCAAGTCTGGGTTTCATTAATTATTTGTACAAAGAACTTAAGGTCCCTTACAATGCGTAGTTTGTCTTAAGCATTCCCTTCAGCGTCCTTTTAATGGTGGGGTTGATGAATGCACCCTTTTTATTGCTGCAGCTGCGGTGACTTTGATACCTCCAGCAAACGTTGGCGTCCACACCCTGGGAGCCTTTTGGAAACTGCAAAAAGCTTTTTTTTATTTGGTCTGGTGATGCTTAGAAAGCAGCTGTCAAATAATAGAATTTAGTTGTCACATCAAAGCAGTGTTCAGTAACTCAGCTGACCTTGGTTTTTGAGTTTTTGTTAAAAAGACATCGTTCAAAGTTATTTCAAGATAACCCAGATTTCTTTTTTTCACAGTGATATGCTACATTTTTAATCAAGATAGTATGCTGATGACAAAATGTTCTTAAGCCGTCACAAGATACAGTGTAGAACTGGGCTCTTGCGTAGCATGAAGTTTTTGTCTCTAAAGACAGCATTAATTGATGAGTGTGCTTGTTGTTTTAGCAATGTTGTAATTGGCGTTTTAGTATTAAAGGAGAACTTTGCAGGGGGACAGCTGGGCTAATGTTGCAGTTTTATTCCTTGTATAAGACACCAGTACAAGATTTTCAGAAGCAATGTTTGTTCTGTAGTTCAGCATTCTGTTCCCATCCATCCTTCCTTTTGTTTTAAACTTGATTGTTTCCATCCCTTCTAGAAGTGGAGAACTTCGATTATCAGGTGAACAGTTTAGACTGATGTTACCCCAGAACAGTAGCTAAAAAGGCAGGAATGGGGTGCCAGGTGTGTTTGGAAAGCAGAGCATTGTTCAACTTTGGAGAAGGCAGCTGTAGGTGGAGAGAGGAGGCTCCTTGTCTTTGGAGGGAACTTTGGTCTCTTTTACAGAACAGCTTGTGGGAGAAGGTGACTGGAACAAGAGTAAGAGACTGATCATAAACCCCTGGAAATCAGAAACCTTTTGTGCACCTTTAGTTCATCCTGTGTCTTTATACTTAGAGTTTCTTAGTCAACAAAATGATTAATGTCTTGAAATCCACTTTGTTTTAATCATATATCTGATGTGTGGAAAATACAACAATTCCTCAAATATGGGTTCACTTCATTCAGAGTGATGTTTTAATTTTTATTGATTTAAAAAAAATTAATACTTAAAAAAGCACATGTGAACTTGCTTTTATGGGTTTAATGCATGTTTTTTTTTTTTTCTTCTAGATAAGAAGCCCAGCTTAAATCTCAGACTGCTGTAGTACAATCTCCGAAGTTTGACACCTTTGCTAGTGAATGTTATCCTCTAGAAAAGTGAGTGTACTTAATAAAAACTTGTTCAATGATGCATTGTCTTTAACACTTCTTGTCAGCAAAAAATGAATAGAGAGCCCTCCTTGTGTTTACTGCTCTCTGTAGATGTGAAGTGGTGTCTGGAAGTGTGGTTTCATTAGATGTGTTTGTATAATTTCTATAATATGGTTTGTGATGTTTTTGCTCAGTCTGTGTTCAAAGTAATGAAGATGTCCTTCATTATTTTGGGATTTGAAATACCTAGATTGCTTATAATGAGATTTTTTTCTGTGCTGTAGAGATATTCAGGCCTCTCTCTGTAAAATGATTGTTAGATCTTGGCTTTTGTTCTCAGCTGAGGTTGAGCCATGGTGAGATTTTCAATGTGCTTTTAAGTCAGTCTGTTTAAAGTCCTGGTTTGTAACTTGGAAAAAATGATATGCAACCATCACTAGGGGTAAATTCCCAACAGTATTTTCTTTCCCCCTGCTTCTGATGCAATAAAGTTGTGATATTGCTGTGAGTGTGGCTGGCTTTGTGCCCCGTGGTTGCTGGGCACTGCTGTGCCAGTGCAGTGCTTCAGTTGGGAGGATGGGCACACAGTGACTCTGTGATTGACGCAGGGAGTCTGTGACCCGTGAGCAGCCTCCACAGCCCGGTCACAGGCACACCCCAACCCCCCCAGCCTGCCTCTGCCTGCTCCAGCTGCACAGCCCTGACAGCTGGCCACTCTCCAAACACTGGGCTGTTACCGTGAATTCGGGAGGGCTGAGCTTGAGCTGGGTAGAACATGCAGATGCTTAAACCTCAGGTCAGCTGGCTTGTGGGAGATAAAAGCTTGAAGGCTGAATTCTTTTATAATTTCCATTGTCTCTGTGATCAAATCACTGGGAAATGCCACAGTGCTTCGAGATACAATGGTGAAAACTCCTAAAAGTTGTGTGTAGAGTAACTCACTGTGCTCAAGCTGGTTATTACCTTTCTAAAACATGTCCAGGCCATGTCCATGTGTTCCTTGTCAGCCCCAGATTTCCCTTCCAAATGCTGTATTGCCTGTGCACTAGGTTATGGGATTCTCAATTATAATAATATGATAAAGGATAATTTGGGTTTATTAGCGGAGAGAATGATTTGTCATGAATACAAAAGTGGTGGAATTGGTCCAATTTCCAATTGGAATTGGAAAAAGCACATTTTTTCATAGGGGTTCAAGCCTTGAGCTGGCAATTTTTGTGGTGTTCTGGGTTCCATTTAAGCCAATGTTTTGGACCTTCAGCTTTAACTGGAAGAACTGTCTTCATGCATTTGCCTTTGTTGATGCTTTATGGTTAGTATTCACAAACCTGAGTAAATCACAAGATCCAGGCCTTGTGCCATTATTTGTAATTCTCTAGTGATGAGTTGAAGCTTGAGGCTGTAGTAGCTACTTCTGGTGTAAGTGTGCTCGGGAGCAGCAGCACTTAAGTGAGAGGTGGAAGAACCTTTTTATTTTGTGGCATCATCTATTACAACCTTCATAACCAATTTCCTCCTGCTAGGGAGCTGCTGTCTTAAAAGACCCATATTCCCCAAAGCTTTGTTTAGTTCTTGCTGTGGCATTTTAATGAAATCTGACCCTTTTCTGTCTCATAGCAGGTCTGGAGCCAGGCAACTGTTGTGTGTTCCTAATTATGTTGAGAATGCCTCTTCTCTGTGTTGCTTGTATAGCATGGAAGTGGCCCATTGGGGCTTAGTTTTAATGTACTTATAAAACTCATATTCATCTTTGCTCTCTGCAGTCTGGCTGCTTTTAGGGGCATCTGAGATTGCTGTTGCATAGCCTGATGGAAAATGCTCTTAAACATCTAAACAGTGTGAATAAATGTCCAGTGAAAAGGAGCTCCTTGTTCAGTAGTTTAAAGTGGAACTGTGATTGAAACTGGTGCTTGAAGGGTCAGTTTAAACTTGGAAGCTTTTCCTGAAGAAAAAACCCCAAACCTTTAACCAAAAAATAATTTGTCCTTTGACTGTTTTCTCTGGGAACCCGAAATAAAAACATGATAAAAAAGGGAACAATCATAGTTGAATGAATCCTTTCCCTGTTCCAAAACTTTAGTGCCAGTCAGTCAAAATTAACTTTTTTTTAGAATGGAGTGCTTGCTTCCATCCCTGCAATGGATCAGACTCTTGGGAAAACTGAGCTTTGGATTGGTGATAAGGATTTGAAAAATACAAGTTGTATTTGTGGAGTTATTTTTTCTCACTTCCGTTCAATATGTATTTTTCTCGATCCTAGTTGGAAAAGAATGGTTCAACAAGTTCCAGAAAACATAAATTTTCCAAATGAGGAAGAGAAGATACTGGCGCTCTGGAAAAATCTGAATTGTTTCAAGGAATGCCTGAAGCAGTCAAAGAACAGACCTAGGTAAGAATCTGTTAAAAGCTGTAGCCACTGTGTGTGGCAGTGCAGGGTTGGCTTGGCTGTGGTTACTCTTTGTTTTTGCATGGTTCTGTAAACAGCAGCTGCTCCCTTTGCCAGCAGCAGGCCTGGCTCATTCTGCTGTCCCTTTGTATTTCACTTGGTGAAGAATCAGCAGTGTTCAAACAGTTGTAAGAAACCTGTAATTTCCTGCCTGGTGGGTTTGTAAGAGAAATGGGCAAGTAAGCAAAGAACTCTCCCTGTTGTGGAGCTGTGGAGCACTGTGCTGGGGTGTTCCATGGGAATCCTGGTAGAACAGGCAGTGGTAGGAGCTGAACAAATTGGAATGTTCCCTTCAGTCCCACTGCCAGCGTGCCACCTGTGCTGGCTGACCATGGAAGAGGGAGGAATGGATGTTTTCCTAGTGAAACACAAGTAGTATAAGTATAGAATCACCCTGTGTGAAGGCCTGCTGCTCAGTTTTTGTTTTAATGAGGAATGTTTTGTGTTGTAGGTTTAACTTCTACGATGGCCCCCCGTTTGCCACAGGGCTCCCCCACTATGGCCATATTCTTGCAGGAACCATCAAAGACATTGTGACCAGATTTGCTCATCAGAGTGGTTTTCATGTTGACAGAAGGTTTGGCTGGGATTGCCACGGCTTACCTGTGGTATGTGTCATGAATTTACCTGCAGATATTTCTGTTGGTTCCTCTTTCCCTGTTTTTCCCTGCTTATCACTCATATTTCTGTTGCTTTTATACCTGACATTGTTGCTAAGAGAGAAATGGAAGTTCCTTGTCCAGTGTGTTTCTCTGGATTTTGTGTGTGGTGAGCTGAGGAGCTTCGTACTGCTCACCTGCACTCTTTTCATTGCTGTGAACCTGTATTTATTTGGTACATTTTTCAGAAACTGTGTTTTTGTTCATTTTTTAAAAGATACTAAGGAAACAATCATGCCAGGATGAGCCTGTGAAATCCCTGCCTTCAGGGATTTCAGTTCAGGTGCAGCTCTCACCAACTCTCCAAAGGTTAAAGGATGCCCCTGAGCCTCATTAGAATGCAGAGGACACAAACTATCCAGGGAAATCCTGAAAGCTTTTGATAACAGGCTGTTTTGTTTGGTTGTTTTCTGTGCTCCCAGGAATATGAGATTGACAAGACTTTAGGCATTAAAGGGCCAGAGGATGTGGCAAAGATGGGGATTGAAGCTTACAACAAAGAGTGCAGAGGAATTGTGATGAGATACGCCAAGGAGTGGGAGGTGAGTGAAGGCTTAGTCCGTGTTTTGCTGAGCATTTCTAAATGTGTTCATGCAGAAGTGTTTCAGGTGGGGTGAACTTCATGCTTTTGTCTGATCACGTGCATAAGTCTCATGTCGTTAAGCTCCTGTGATTCTCCCCTGTGATCCTGAAAGGGGAACAAAAAGAGCACCATTGTGGCTCAGAATAGAGACTGCTGTGCTGTCAAGAGAAGGTTACTTGCAGATTACCTGGAGTTCAAAATGTCTAACGAGATGCACTGAACAAATAATTGATATGTTGAGCGTTGTCTCTCCTTTGTGTCTTCTCTTGAATAGAAAATTGAAAGATCTGTCTTTGGTTTTCAAATGGAGGCATTAAAGAAGATTAAAATTAATGTTAACCTCACTGCTTTTCTGCTCCTCCTTCCCCACAGTCTTCACTGACAGAATGCAGGGTAGCAGCTTGTATTTTTGGAAGAACAGAAATTCTCACATCTGGTTTTGTCACAAGAGGTGTGGGTAAACTCTTAGTCTTCCCATAGAATATCTGTGTCAGCTTTGCATCCTAGGAATACAAGGGAGAGTGTTGATATGTGCAAGTTTGAAGAATGGTAGTTCTCTAAAATGATTTCCAAAAAAACTTTATCTTAACCATCTTTTTTTTTTTTTTTTCCCTAGACAGAACAGTCCTGATTATTTTAATTTTTTCTTGTGCAAAAGCTCTTCTACTTCATCGTGCTCTGTGTTTCATTTCATGGAAATAGCAGTTTCTTACTTGAGTATCACTTGCCTCTTGCCCTTGGGAGCATTTTGAAATTATGGCCAGTGTCTGAAGAAACCAGAAGTGCCTTGGGTAGAGTAGCTGTGGCCTAAACCTCAGTGATTGGCTGAATGAAAAGCAGACAGTTTGTTTTTTTTTCAAATTACACTCTGAAATGTTGTATTTCAAACCCATCATTGATAATTCTTTGTTGCTTTTAGAAGTAAAAATAGCAAGATTCATTCTGGTTTATTGTGGTGGTTTAATCCCAGCTAGCAGCCAAGTACCAGTGAGTGGAGATAAGAACAGTTTAATTGAAACAAAATAAAATATTATAATGATGCTGATGATAATAACAATAGTAAAGAGAGAGAAGGAGGGATAAAAGCCAGGAAAACCAAGTGATGCCCAGTCTGGCTGCTGAGTGATGCCCAGCCTGTCTCTGCCCAGTGATTCTCAGCTCCTGGCCAAGTCCCCCCCAGTTTCTCTGCTGAGAACGATGTCCTGTGCTATGGAATGTCTCTTTGGCCAGTTTGGATCAGCTGTCCTGGCTGTTCTCCCACCCAGCTCCTTGTGCAGCTCCTGGCTGGCACAGCCTGGGAAACTCAGAACTCCTTGCTAAGGGCAAGAACTACTCAGCAGCACCTAAGCCAGCAGTGATTTAACAACATTATTCCCATCCTAGATCCAGAACAGAGCACTGTAACAGCTATGAAGAAGAAAATTAACTCTATCCCAGCCAAACCTGGGAACATTTGTGGTTCATTTTCTGTGAAAATTTTAACTTGCTGTGTTTCAGCAACTGGTGTTACTGCAGTACTTAGTCTAAGCACTTGATCTTCTTGGGTGTTGAACAGATTTTGTATTTTGTTTGTTCATAAACTTGTGATACAATTTTATGAACAAAACAAAAACAAGGGTGTATTTTGGATGATAAATAAAAATAAGAGAGGAATTACCAGCATTCCTGTTAGATAGTTTATTTTCTGCCTGGAGTGGTTAGCAAATATTTGAGCCTTATGAAAAAACAGGAAAGATTCCTTGGTTGTGTGAGATCTTAAAATGCTGAGACCGTACTGCTCCAACTTTCTGCATCCTTGTGCTAATCAGTCCTAGGCAATGGATCTTACAAGTGGAATGTCAGAGTGGCTTAAAGGTCAGGATGGAGATTGATCCATGTCAGGAGCTCAGGTGTTGTATGAAAATTGTAGAGGTGAAAGAATGAATGTGTTTTGTGTTCACTTTGCTGGTTTGCCATTCAGTGTGGGCTGTGTGTGACAGTGTCAGGACAGGTGTCCCTGGCTTGGCTGTCTGCAGAGCTGGGGGGTCTGCATGGCTGTGAAATCCTACTTGTACCAGTGAATCTCACAGCTGGCTCATTCCTCAGTAGTGTCTGGATGTGGCCATGATCTGTCCTGAGACAGGGGCTGGCACCTGTCACTCCTGTGGCTTTGGCAGCCCTTTCATGGCTCTGGGAAGTCAGAGAAGGCAGTTGGCCCTGGAATAGTTTGATAACTTGTCACATATCAATTTCTTTCAGCATTTCTTTGTCTTCAAATTACATCATGTTTTCATGTAACTGAAAGCTGATAGACTACATCTCCTGGGTTTTCACTGTCTCTGCAACAAGTAGTCTTAAAAATAGAAGTGAGACCACTGTAATGAAAAGCAATTTTCAGGCATTTGAACCTTGGCTGAACCTTGAGTGATCCACCATTTCTACTTGATGAATGATCCAAGTGATGTACCACTTTTGCTGTGTTGAACACATTTGCCTGTTGTGTGGCCTTGGTTCTAAATAACCATGCTCATGGTTTCATTCCTTCCTTATTTTTGCCTGATTGAATACACTGTTTAGAACTCTTACCAGGTTAAAATATTTTATATTAGTATTTCATTAAGAAGGAACAAACACTGCACTTAAAAACCCAGCTGATTTTTATTTTACAGAATGAATGTTGGTAATGGATCATGATGACGCATTGTTAAGATGACTTTCAATCTCTGTGTTTTAACAGTTCAGTGTTACCAGATTAGGACGCTGGATTGACTTTGAAAATGACTATAAAACCCTTTACCCTGAGTTCATGGAGTCTGTGTGGTAAGTGAACATGCATTGCTTTATGGATTTGAAATGTGAAAAAGGCTTCACTCATTGCAAACATGTGTTGGGTTCATGTATCACTAGAACTGTTCTGAAAATGCCACATGCAGATAAAACATCAGGCAGAGTCATTAAAATGCTGTGAAGTCTCTTGATATCCAAGTGATAGAATTAATTGTCCCATTTTTTCTTTCTCCAGGGTAGCAGGGCTTTGCAAAATAAAGCGCACCAACCCTGCCTTTAGTGAGCCCTGAAATATTATTGCTCAATGTCAACTTAAAAGCAGTTCTGAAGATCTTTTAATATGTTCCTTGGTTGGTTTAGGAAATTTACATTCTATCTCTGCATTCTTGATGTTCTTCACACTGTCAGCTGTAAATGGGCAAACTGTCCAAGCTCAGTTTAGCTCCAAACCTCTTCAAGCCTGAATTTAGAGGCTGTGAATCTGCTGTTATCTTTTTCTTGGCAGCACAGTTTGACAACTGTCTTGGACTCCTGGTGCAGTGCTTAATAAAGTTTGGGTGTTTTGGCAAGGTATTCAGGGTGCTTGTTGAGAGTTCAGAAGACGAGACAGCATTACAGGTTAAGGATAATCAGATTGGTTTAACACAGTGAAGAAGTGGCAACTAGGAGTCCTTTGGGTGATGAGGTGACAAGGTGAATTGCAGGGAGAGGTTTAGCAGAGTACATGCTGGCAAAATGCTGTTGAAAAGCAAATTATGTGCATAATAAAATATTATTGAATATTCGGTAATATTAGCTTTCCTAATTAGTTTTAGTTGTGTAGTTAATTTTATAAAGTTATGATAATGGACTGACAGACTTTTTAGATGTTCTTGAAGCCACTGCAGAGGGCTGAAGTGTGCCAGTGAGATTTCAGTGAGTATTGGAAAGATGGTGGGAAGGCAGCAGATGTTTCACTCACTCAGCTGAAGAAACCCTGCATAATTATAAAGCCAAAACTGACAAGAAACCGTCATTTTGTAAATTACAAAAATACTTAGTGGCACCTCAAATCCCGTGGAACTGGCAGCTTAAAAACCAAACCTGCCTTGAGCTCACTGCAGGGTCTCTCAGCAGCCCAGGCCTTTTCTTGGTGGTTTGTTTCTCCTACTACCTCTTTATAAAAAGGCACTTTCTGGTCTTTCACCTGTGTCACAGAGATCACCTCCTCTAATGCTTGCTTGGATACAAACTCTAAATTATATTGAATCTGAAACCTCAGTGAGTTTTCAGGAGTATGAAGGCAGACAGCCTCTTAATTTTGTACTGTTTGTGCTTTCTCACACTGTTAAATTTCTTTTAATTCGTTTAATGAAAGAAATTTTCTGTTTTTAAAAATTGGGGGGTTTTTTTGGGAAGTCTCCTGGGACTGTCTCAGGGCTAAAGGAGATAATGCTTAAAGAGAGCCCTGTCACTTCAGTTAGGGTGGTGCTTTTGGCAGGGCAATACACAAATTTCCTAAAAATGAAAGAAATTGGATGGTTACCCAGGCAATCATCAGACCCATGAGGTGTTACTGAAGATACTTTTCATATCCATCAGGAGTGTTAATTTGAGCTGAAGGTTCTACCATGTTTCTCTCACAACTGATTCCATTTTTTCTGAGCTCCTTTTGAAATTCTTTTAAAAGTTTTAAAATTTAGTGTCCAGCTATGTACAAAAGCAATACTTCAGTTTAGTTTCTGCACTGACTGCTCTGCACACCATAGTGGCCTGTCCAGTGGTTTTACCTTGTTGTTGCTCTGTATGTGGGAGTACAATGCTGATTTTGGGCCCAGGAAAAAAACCTTGTCATGAAAATGGTAGTGGGCATGGCAGCTGTAGGTTTTGGGGTTAAAATACACTAAGGAGTTTGTCTTGAGTCATATATCAGCTGAACCAGTCTGTTTAAGTTCTTCTTTTTCTGGTCTGCAGCTCTGGAGTGGCCTTAACTGGAATTTTTTTGTGACATGTGGTGTTTTCTTTCTTGTTTCTGTTGAGTTTAGTGAGCTAATCTAATAGTTGTGATAAATGTTGCTTTCAGTGGTGGCTGATTTGATCCAAATTACTTAGATTGGAAGTATTTAGGACTCAAGCACCAAATACATCTGTTGTACAGTATCTCTGCAAAACAATATTAATAAGCTCAGAATGCTACAGAGCATTTCTTTTTCATCTTTATAATTGTTCTGATGGAAATGACTATTTTGTTGGCATTTTAATGCTATGTCATATGATGACTGACTAAACTGAATTTTCAGCCTGCTAAATTTTGACTTAAAACATTAATTGATAGAATTGTGGTATCCTGGCAGACTTTTTCAGGGGAGGATGGAAAGCCGGTGTTAGTGAGAGGTAATACTGCACTGGTTTTGCGTTTTAAGATCCAGTCAACTCTGCAAATATTAAATAACTTAAATAGAACTTTAAAGTTATAATTCTGTACAATTTGTTCTGCAGCCAGCTTGGATCTCAATTAAAAAGTGTCCTTCACTGGAACAGTGCAGTGAGAGTGATGTTCTTGAGCTGGCATGGCACAAACATGAAATACGTTCTTGCCCTTTTTTTTTGTACAGTCACAAGACAGCCAGTGAAATGGAGATAAGTTTAACGGGATCTTAAATTCCTTCCTGAGGTGGTCTGAAAGCAATCTCTGGGAGCTGAAATAACGATAAATTATTGTCTTCACTGCTGGGGTGCTGCACAGGTGTGGGCTGGGTGTGGGTTTGCCCCTGGGGCAGCTCTCCCTAGGCTCCAGGTTAGCAGCCGGTGGGATGAGGGAATGGCTCTGCTGTTCCCGGGGTGATGTCAGGGCTTGGCCTCTCCTCCTGCTCCTCTCAAGGGTGGCTTCGACAGATGCCTGTCACCATCTAGTGCCCAAATGAGCAACTGCGGGCTGAGCCTGTTAGAAACGGTGCCGAGCTCCCGTTGGTGACAGAGCTCTGAGAGGGTGCCCGGGAGAGCTGGGCTCACAGCGACCTGCCCTGAGACAGGCCCAGCACTCAGCACTTAAACCAGAATGATCCCAGAACAATAGATCTCTGAACAGAAATTCTCCTAATAGATTTCTAGAAATAAATTTCTCTTAATAGAAATCACTATTGCTTTCTGTGTATTCCATGACTAATGATTCTCTAGAGAGATACTAGTGATAAGAAATGTGGTTTGTCCATTTTTCTATGAGCTACCTGTATTTTTTCCCTGATTCTTGTATTTCTTTCGTGCATTAAGTTCTCTAGTCCCATTGTTGTTACCTTCTCACCATTCCAGCCCTTGTGTCTCCTTACCTGTATTTTGGAGGAGGAATACACTGCACTCTCATGGGTGATCTTTGGGATAAGTCTAGCATCAGTTTTAGATATTCATATTTTCTGTTGCACAGGTATTTTGCATTTCTGGCTTGATCCAGAATCTCTCAACAAACACACTGTTCTGAAGATTACACCTCAGAGGGTAGGCCTGGAGCAGGATGATCTCTGTATGTCAGGATTTTAAAGCTTTCACTGGTAGTTGAACATAGAATTTGACCAACTTCTGTATTTAACAATTCCTAGGCCCTGGAACAAAGACATACTTTTCCTGACTTTCTTAAGGAGCTGTCTTTCCATGATGCTATTCTGAAGATAGGTTGTGTTTATTGGAATTCATGTTCCACTTAGGTTTATGCTTTTTTGATTTGCATGCAGTGTTTCTTGAGTAGTTTTTGGGTTTTTTTTTTCTCTAAGCATCTGTTTTTGATTGTTACTTTCATTTCGATTTCCTCTTAATTTTTCCTACAACATGAGTTGTAGGAAAACCTTTTCCTCAGAAGCTCTGCTTCCCATGCTGCTGTTAGGATGCAGTGTTTGCTGAACTTTTAAATGACAGGGCTTCTTATGTAGCATGGTGTTTGTGCCTGGATTTGTTTGGTAGGTCTACAGAGGCTATAAAATTGTCCTTTTACCTTGATATGAAGTGATGTGATGTCACACAGCAATAATTTTGTCCATTTACCTAAAGTATCATGGATATGTTGAAATCATAGACCTCTAAGTCCTGCTGTCCTAATGCCCATAAAACTGTTTACAGTTCCTGCTATTTTTTCTTTAAAGAGGAAAAAAAGGAGGGAAAGCACTTTATATGTGTCTGAAAATAAATTTCAGTGTTAGTTATGAGTTAGTTCTTAGGGAAGGCTGGAGTTCTCAAACCCTTAGGACCCCTAGATACTGATCATTGTAAACAGAGCCCCTTGATCCCACAAAGGAATGGCATTAAGATCTTGGGAAGCTCCAAGATCAAATCCTTCTCTTCGATGTGAACTGGATGTACATGTTTGAGAAGTGCAGTTTGCTTTTCCGTAGTGAGAAATGTTGGATTCTGTGTGGGGTGCCAGGAGGGTTTGGAGTGCTGCATGGACTGATTCAGTATCTTTTGGAAGCAACTTTGCAGGAGTTTGATTATATCCATCTTTGTGTTTGTTTTGTGCTGTGAGTGTGACTTGGATGAACAGATGTCGCAGGAAGGTTCTGGTTTTTTGGGAGTTCTGGGGGAGAGCAGGGCTTTGGTATTGACTGGGCTGGAACCTCATGACCCTTCAGGAACAAAAACTCTTATCACTTTGGAAGTTAAACATTCCTTGCATGTTTAGGAACCAGATTCTCTCTTAACAAGAAACTGAAATATGCATCTGGAATTTCACCTTTTCCCAAGCTGCATTTTTCTTCAGTAAAGGTCTGAGTGCTGCTCCCACAGCCAAGAGGATGCAACTGAATTTATTTATGTTTGAGGATAAATGTAGCAGAATTAGAGGAACAGGATTTGATTTCTCACTTCTGTGAGTAAATGTTCTGTTTGTCACTAGAAAGAAACTCTGTGTTTTCCTTAGATTATTTTTTTTTTTTTCAGAATGCACTGCATTTTCAATTTTGGCTTCCAAACCTAGGGCTTCTTTGTTGCAAAGTGTGACCATTTTTCAAGCATAAGGGTTAAACCATGTTTAGTGAGCTTATTGTCTAAAATATTGTGATGACTTTTTAATCAAAACATGATCTCCACCTGTAAGTGACTCTTGCTGTTAGCACCATCTCATTTTTGGCAGTGTTTCAGGTAGGCACTGCTGCAGGGAGCTCTTTGGGAATCACCTCTGCAGTTCTGCTGGTAACACACCAGCACCTCCCAGCAGCTTCTTTGTTAAGGAAACCATTTTAGGTGCCTTTTAAGATAAGCTTGTGTAGTGGTGCTGAGGGCTGCGGCATCAAACAGCAGCCTTGGCTCCATTGTAATTGTGTTCATTGCGCTGGGAGACTGTGGGAGGGCCGGGTGTGCCAAAGGCCAGCTGGGTGTGCTGAGGGGCTCCGGGCACGGCTGGGTGCGCTGAGGGGCTCGGGGCTGGGTGCACTGAGGGGCTCGGGGCTGGGTGCAGGGCTCGGCTGGGTGCACTGAGGGGCCGGGGCTGGGTGCACTGAGGGGCTCGGGGCATGGCTGGGTGCACTGAGGGGCTCAGGGTCGGGCTGGGTGCACTGAGGTGCTCCGCGCCCGGCTGGGTGCACTGAGGTGCTCCGCGCCCGGCTGGGTGCACTGAGGGGCTCGGGGCACGGCTGGGGGCACTGAGGGGCTCGGGGCACGGCTGGGTGCACTGAGGGGCTCGGGGCACGGCTGGGTGCACTGAGGGGCTC
>CM031868.1:3660996-3783059 GCA_018697195.1 Certhia americana | reverse complement strand
AAATGGGGTTATAAGAGGTACCTAAAGGAACTGCACTGGTCTTTCTTAGGTGTTTTGGCAGCAAATCCCCCATATCTCCCTGCTAATGGGATATTTTAACCCTGTGGCCTTGTTGGACTAACAGACTGCACTGGTGTAATGAGGAACTCAGTGACTTGTCTCTGTTCTGCCTTAAACGCTGCCACTTCACCTTGCACATTACAGATGAAATTGGCATGCATAATTGTTTTCCAGGATGTTCAGGATCCTTCAGTGACTGTTACCTTCCCCCTGGAAGAAGATCCAAGTGTTTCTCTTGTTGCCTGGACCACGACTCCCTGGACCTTGCCCAGCAATCTGGCCCTTTGTGTTAACCCAGAACTGCAGTATGTAAAACTGAGAGGCAAGTGTTGAATACCTCTTCTTCCAGTGCCTTTGAATATGTACTCATGCTTTGTATTTTAGGCTGGTTTATGTTATATTTACAGAACTTTTCTGGGGTTGAACCAGAGGTATATTGAAGGATTAGATCCACTTTGGATGTGGTTGATGATTTCCAACTGCTCTGCTCTTGTTACTTAACATGACCTGAGAGGACTATTCCTTAAGATACAGATAGATGAAATTAAAAAAAATACAAAAAGGGGTGTGTGTGTGTGTGTGTTTGTAGTCTTATTTTTACACCTTCATCTATAAACAGCTCCCCCCCTTTTTAAAAAAAAAGAAAAAAAAAGTGAGTAGGAATTTCCAGTTTCAGCATAACCATGTGAATCTGTTGTATGTTAAACATGAAGTTGTGCAGGCCTTTGCAGTGAGCTCCACGTGTCTGGGTTTTCTTTCTTTGAATAGAACTAAGTACATTTCAGTTTTCAGAAGTTTCAACGTAAATTGATCATCTTAAAAAGAATTACTGGGAATTTTCAGACGTAACCTCACTTTTCCTGAGGTGTGCTGGGTTGGGTTTGGATGTCTCTGGCTCACTGCTGTGGGACAGTGACCCTGAGTTGGCAGGGTAGCAACCTGAATAAAATTTGTCATTGAACTTAGGAAATCAGGGTGGTTTGGGGTAGAAAATGAGTTTTCTTCATAAAATTTCACTCTTTTTTGGTGTTAATTTCCTTTGTTGGTATATACTACTTTTATAAAGAAATCCAAGCATGCAACTGAAATAGCAAATCTCAGGAAGGCTGCATAAAGTGCAATCATCACCTTACAACTTAATAATACTGATTTTATTGTCCATCTTCCAATTGTTTCTCTCTGTTTGTGTTATAATTTACTGAAACTTTTCAGTTACTTTTTATTTGACTCAGCAATAATAGACAAGGTACTTCTGTCTCTGGAACAACCAAACATGCTTAAAGACAGTGGCCTGGGTTTTATCTTGTGATTTCTCTTTAAACTTAGCATTTGGAAAGTGTTCCTTAACTGACTGTGTGGGGAAAAAGTAGCTAGAAAGCAGTGAAGCATTATTCTGGACAGCTTTATTGTTACAATATCTTGCATATATTGAAAGTTTTCATAATGGTGCAAATGAGGGGATTAAACTGAGATTTGTGAAAGTCCTGCTTTATTTCATGTTCCAGATAAAGCCACAGGAAAGGTGTACATTTTGATGGAGTCCAGGCTGGTTGCACTATACAAATCTGACAGTGAATATCAGATACTTGACAGGCAAGTACAAAAATTATTATACTTGCTAGCTTTCAATGTTTTTCTAGACCAGAAATGTTTTTAAGAAGATGGATTTCCCTGCATCTGGGTTTATATTGCAAAAATCTGTAAAAGGAATTGAAATTTGCTGGAACAAATCGGTCGTGTATGTGAAGTTACAAATAGAAAGTAAGTTTCATTGGATCCTTGTATTGTGGTGGGGGAAAAATGTTCCATAGTCCACCTTTTTCCTTTGTGTGTGTACATTAAGGTAAAAGTTTGTGAAAATGCTGGAGGTGTGGTTCAAATGCCTTCTTCTACACATTATGTAAAGATTTAAAGGGAAATGGGTTAAAAACAATCCCACTGTTTTTAGCAAATATCTATTACTTCTGTAGTTAGTCATTGCTTTCTGCAGGGTGCTTATTCATCTTGATTAGGTGGAAAAATAGGAATGAATTAAGAAGTCAGACTGGGCAGGGGGTGCAGATATTAAATTATGTAGCTCTTTTTAGACAAAATGTTTGTCTTAGCCTTTCTTAAACATTTTGTGTAAACCAGTAGTCTGTTAAAGATGTCAAATATAGCAAATATTTGTTTGCTCCCTTTGTTCAAACAAGCAAACCAGAAAACCTTATAAAACACCACATAAAATAAAGACTAGAAATGTTTTTGAAAATAACATCCCTTTTTCAGTGGCATCAGTTACTTCTATTTTTGTCTTTTTATCAAGCAGTTGAAAGCTTTAAATTGAAAAAAATAGAGGATATTTCAGCTAAGCAGTTGCATGTAATCATTAAATCAGGGAAATACAAAGCTGGAATGTTTAAGATGTTTCCTATCCTGATGGCTCATACTGTGACAGTTGAATAATTTTATATTTCTGTGCTGATTTCCCTCCTTCCCCCCTGCCCCGTATGAGAATGCTCCTAATCTGTCACTTGGTCTGTTCCAATTTAAGCTGGTGTTCAGTTTCCAAAGATGATGTTCAGTGCTCTCATTCTTCAGGCTTGGCTGAACTTCTGATCTCTGGAGTTTTTTTCCCCCCTCTGAGTCATCAGTGAAACCACTGAACAGTGTCAGTGTCAGGATGGTCCTGCCAGGACACCACTGGGAATTTTTCCTTTTGATACTGAGCTAACAACAACTTGCTCTTGAAGTGGTGCTGTATCCTCCAAGTGTTTGTGTGTGTTGGAATGATAAAGTGTCAAAACTCTCACTAACATTAAGACCTAAATTTGATCTGCTTGCTTGCTATCTAAGCTGGTAAATCCGTCCCCCAAAATTTGGCTTTGTGTGACTTGTTCTTGACAAATCCACATTGTGTGTTCTTTAGCACTTCCCTTACTCAATCACTTGAAGTTGAATCAGGTTGTTAGACTTGTCTCAGTGGTTTTTAGGTCCATCAGTGCTTCAGTTCTCTTGGGAAATACAGATCCTCTGTTCCTTTTTGGTCTTTTGAAACCTGGTGAGAGTGTCTAAAAACAAAGCCTTCTACCAAAAGCGTTTTATTTTCTTAAGTATTTTTTATTACATTTGCTTTAGGCTTAAGAAGGAAGCAAGCTAGCCCATATGTTAAATTTGTTGATCTGTTGTCTTTTGCTTCCAAATTCTTCTTTCAATGCAATACTACAAATTTAACTTCAGTGTGACTGCAGTCATTCTATATGCAGGACTACACAGAACATTTTGGCCTTGTTTTGGTGTGGTGTCTTCACCAGAAATATGAAGAGCCTGCTCCTTAAGGCAATCATACACATTTCAGGTGTTGTATTTATGTCCCTGACTAATGGTATTTCTAACACCACCACTTAACCCCTCTAATCTCTGATTATTTTTAAATTTTCCCTTTTTTTAACCCCTGCCTAGCTATAAGGCTGCTAGCAAATCTCTTTGCAGAGCAATATATTTTAATTCTTTTTGTATTAGTGATGTGGTTCCTTTTCAAGCTGATTTATTTTCTGGTTTTGGTCATGCTCCAGTTTTTCTGTTATGTAATAATTAGTTTTCTCAGATGTGACATGTGAGACGATTAAAAGGAGGCTGGTAGTTGAGTGGATCTGTGAAATATTTAGATCTATGAGTATCTAAGTTCATGGAAATGAACTTCACCACTTCTGCTCTAAACTTGCTTCTTTCTTTAGCTGACTTTTAAATTCTCAAGCCATTAGGCCTTGAGGGAGAAATTGATGCAACTTAATCTATACCAGGCATCAGGCTGAGGTCAAGGAATGGTCTGATTGAAAATGTTCAGTGTTTGTAGTGCCCTGAACTGGCTGCTTTGCACTCATGAACTGGTCTGGGTGTATTACCCCAATTTTGGCTGTAGAGTGGCTTCTTGTTTTATTTAGCAGTGGTAAATTGATTGAGCATGATTGTTGAGCATTTCCCTCCCCTTATGTTAGATTTCAGTCCTTTGGCATATTAAGCATTTCATTTCTTCACACTGTTTTCTCTTGTCTCTTTTTGGATTCTGAAGAATCCAGACCAGAGATTTCTGATCTCCTGAGAGTGAAGGACTACTGAAGTGATTTTGAACGAGTCTTGCTACTGCAGCTTAGGTCACAAGAAGACACCATTGTATAAATTTTCAACCTGAAATTCAGGACTTTGACAAACAAAATATTTCAGATCCCAAAATGAAAATCAGGAATGTGATCCATAACTTTTTTTTTTTTTTTTAAGCCAATTCTGCTTCACGTTCTCTGAGCACTCCCACATCTGTGTTGCTGAGCACTTTTGTCATGCTTTTCTCTCATCTGATCATGATTAAGCACCTCAAACATTTCTAAGACTGTTTGTAATATAAAAACATATAAAACCATCTGCAAAGCTGAGGCTTAAAATAGAAATCTCCCCTGTTCCTAGAGAATATTGTGTGAGCTGAGCTGAGGAATCATGCTCTTGAACTTGGCAGTAAATGCTACTCCAGGTCCTTCCTGTGCAGTGAAACAGCTTTGAAGAGTCCCCCACTTTGAAGGAGTCAAGTGTTCTATGGTTTGACCATTGTTGGGAAGTTGTAGATCAAGGACAGAGTAGGGAGAGACCACAGCTGGGACACAGTCAGATAGCCAGCCCATCTATTAGATTTAGTTGTGTTTTAGCTGGATTTTCCCCCTGAAATTGGACGATTTAAGCACTTTCAGGAGAGTTCTGAGCTGCAAATCCCAGCTTAATCACTGCCTTTGTCACCTGCTGTCAGAAGCCTGAAGGGAGCCAGACCTGCAAGCCCCATCTCTGCCTTACATTTCTTGTCTGGCTCAGCTGTTCCTCAGCCAGTCCTGGCTGTGTTGGATCATACCCTGAGATGCCTGTGGCCAGTTTGGATGCCCAGTTTTAGAATAAGGAATGAGGCTTTATAGGCTGCAATACCCTGTGTCACAATCTGTTCATAAAACTTCAGGTATTTTGGATCATTATTCAGTTCTCTTGGACATGCTGAGCTTTAGGGTTTTGTTGTTATGAATATTGTGTTTTATCCAGAAGATTCATGCCCAGCTTTACCATAAGGAACTTGTCATTAATGCTTAATTCCTTTATTAATTTACATTGATTGATTATTTGTTTGATTGAAGTCCATCAGGTACAAGTTGTTGACTGGTAGCAGAGATGCATGAAAGAGCATTTTTTTTTTCTCCAAGTTACTACAGAGGTGGGAAGTAAGCTTAAGGAAATTCTTTTCATCCTCTGAAATCAAATTCTGTCAGGGAGGTGAAGAAGCAAATCAGAAAAAAAGCAGTTTT
Source organism: Certhia americana (assembly GCA_018697195.1). NCBI lineage: Eukaryota > Metazoa > Chordata > Aves > Passeriformes > Certhiidae > Certhia > Certhia americana. The sequence goes on along the minus strand of CM031868.1, from coordinate 3,777,684 downwards.
CAAGTTGTTAATTTATGTTTTTGTAAATCTTTCTCCTCAGGTTTCCTGGTATTGTTCTTAAGGGCAAGAAATACATACCACTCTTTGAATATTTTATTCAGGTAAGATGAACCAGTTTGGTGTTTGATGTAGGATATAAGGACAAAAATAAAACCCATTCAGAGTATTCCTTGTTTATATTATAAAAAGATCTTAGGTTCTAATAACAAACTCCAGGTTGTATTACAGTATCTTAGAATCCTAGTGAAGGTTTGAAAAACAGTGGTGACTTTTTTTCTCTAGTTTTTTTCTTTTAAGTTTTAAATATACTCAGAGTAAACACTGGATGATAAATAGAAGTTTGATTTCAGATTGCAGAGAAATTTCAATACATATTAACAAATACATCTTAACAAATATTCTTTCATTTTCTCATCTGGTGAGTGTTGTCTGCCTCCTAAGTCCAGAAGTTTTGTCTTCACAAGGGAATGACTGACTTTAGGTAACAATCACAGACATGTCATATTTCCCACTGAAGAGTTAAAAGCCTTTGCTGAAAACCTGCTGATGTTTCAGATTTATCTGGATGCAGCTTTTAAGGACTGCGTTAGGTCTGGCATCCTAGATGATAAAAGGATATGTAGCAACAGGAGAGTGCGTAGAGAATTTTCCTATTTCTGAAATAAAACCTGATTAAAAACCGATTACATTTTTCAAAGAGGGGAGGTATAGCACTGCTGGCCCGGCAGCTGGGAACTCTTGTAGGGGATTTGGTCCTTTGTGACACTTTCTCTTCTGAAAGGTGTGCAGGAGTCAGCAGAGGTGGGAAAACCTCTGTAGGGAGCAAGGTCTGATATTTCTAGAGGAAAGTCAAACACTTGAAGCTGAATCTGGAAGATTGGACTGTGCATCCAAGATTTGGAATAGATAAATTTTGTGAGTTCTGCTGTACTTGTAAGGAGCAGATGGGGCATCTACAATTTTTTATTTAGAATGGAGATCTTATCTCAAAATAGCTCCCTTCAGAACAAGCCAAACCTAATATTTTGTAACATATTTGGTTCAGCTGTGACTGCAGTAATTTTTTTTTACTGTTTTTGTTTTAAGGAATAGTAAATAACTTTTTCATTATCTGTATACTGAACACACTGAAAATTGTCATATCTTTTCTTAGCAATTCTTTTCTGGATTTTCTCCTCTGTTATTCTCTGGAGGAAATCAGGAAAATGTGTGACTACAAAAGCAAACTTTTTTTTATTAATTCAGATGTATAGGGGACATACAAAAACGCAGGGAAACTTTTATATCTTTCCTGGTTGTGTCCTCACCTTCAGGAGTGTATTGATTTGCAGTCTGTTAAGCACAGAACTGTGTGAAGATCTGTGGCTTGAAGAGTAATTGACTTGGAGGCCTTCTGGAGAGGTGTGAGGTTTAATCACACTCGACACTCTTTAAATGAAGTACACAGGTGTCTGGGCTATGGGAAGTCATTAAGTCTTGTTAGGGATGTCACATTTTGCTGTGTCACTGATTTTTGATGCAGTTCTTTCCTCTTATGTGTCTTGTTGCTCTGCCAGGTTCTGAACAATTCTGTTTTGCTGTATGTGTGCAAATACATATCTATATAAAACTGTGTTTCTGTGTTACAGTGCAAAGAAAAAGGTGCCTTTACGGTGGTAGTGGATGGTTATGTGAAAGAGGAGGAAGGCACAGGAGTTGTCCATCAGGCTCCCTATTTTGGTGCTGTAAGTGTGAACTACACATCTGTAATGTTAATTTTGGCCAGTCCATGTTGTTTGGCTTTCCAGCTCCTGGGGACTCTCTCAGGGTGATTGGTGTTAAACAGTCTTTCCATTTGCTGCTTTAAAAATGTAAGTACATCATGTAACTCTGTATTCTCAACAGCTCTTCCACTCAGTGCCTGTGTTGTGTCCTTGGCTTTGGTTTGTGGTGTGGTGTGTGAGCTGAACTCGCCACTCTATCTTTTGAGGGTCACTGATCTCAGCTTTTCTCAGAGTCTGAGCTTTGGGCTTGGAGAAGGGCTGATCTGTGGCACTGGCAGTGAAAACTGGCTTTGCTAAGTGATAATTTTGGTTGGGAACAGCAGTTCTGCTCAACACACTGCCCCTCTTCAGCGTTTCAATTTCATTACTCACTGGGCTTTTAGAGAATGGGAAAATGCTTTCACTGCTTTTGTCCTGAGACTTTATCCCTTGGTGTGAAAGGATTTTGTTGCACTCCATTCTTTTTTTTTCTGTCTTTATTGTCCCTTCCCTCAGTCTGTTCTTTTTTAAGCCTAAGAGGAATAATTTGTCATGGATTTAATCATTTCAGCTTTTAGACACTTGAATTAAATGCACTGGTTTAGACTCATTGTCCGTTTTGTTGAGTGTCCTGTCTTCAGCCATTATCCAAAGATGCCTTCAAAAAACTTGCAGTGCCTAGCAATTAGCAATCCCTGGACCTCGAGCTCTGTCATAATTTCCAGAGCAACTTGGCATTAGCAACAGGCCTCTTTGTATTCATGTGAAATAGCCCAGCCTCTTCCGTCCTTTTTTCCCTGCATTTTTCTGAAGGGTACATCCATTGTGGTGGTGTTTCCCTTGTCAGGATGATCGTTGATGTGAAAAGATGTTCCAGCTTAATATAGCTCTGAATAAAGAAAATTAGAGTGGGCTGTGGTAGCAGTTAATAAAGAAAATGGGGGTGGCTGGTCAAGTGTCCACAGGAGGATAAATCCTGTCACACTTCTCCTCCTCAGACTCTCCCCTGGAGCTGAATCTTGGATGTTCCAGGTGGGTGAGAGTTGGTTTAGAGTCAGGAGCTCTTGCTGTGGGAGATGGAGGGAAGGAGAGGAAGAGACTGCCAGCAGGGAAGGAGCTCTGGAAGAGGCTTTCCCTGGGCTGCTCTAAGAGTGGTTTGTGTATTTGCACAGCCCAGTTAAACTTATTGGAAACAGCTTGTTGGAAAGGTTGACTGGCCTCTTAGAGCAAGAATTATCTTCCCTCTTTTATCTGATTTTTTTTTCATAAGCCCACTGAGTTTTGTAAACACAGAGGAAAAAAAATCTTTTTCTCTCCTGGGAAATCAGCAGTTACTTGTAAACCATTTTTTTTTTAGGGAAAAACCTGGGTGTAGCAATTAAATCCTTCACAAAAAAACCCCAAACCTAAAACATTGTATGAGGAAAAAGTGCATAGACATCACAAACGAAACCTTGCAGTCATCAGCTAAGGAGAAATTTGAGTAGGTAACTTTTGGTACAGGGGCCTGAGTCAATGGGCTGTGCTGCCTTCAGATGGAAATTGCCCAGTGTATGTTGCACTTAATGCTGCTGCCTTCTTTTTGGGGGGTGCACGTAATTCAGTTTTGACAGCCCCCAGATTATTTCTGTTCAGAAAAGCTCACAGAGGTCCTGGTGAAAGTTCAGGATTTCATTATTGTATTGTGGGCTCTCTGTAGAATGCTGTTGGGTACTGTTTGTTGGCCTTTAGACAGGCTTGGATGGAAGAAGGGAGGTGCTTCATGGTGACAGACAGGATTGTCTTCCTGGTTAATGGGCTCCTCTGCACCTTCCTGTTGAGTTGAAGGTGAATTGAAGAGGAATAACTGAACCAGGATGGTCAGAGGAGAGGAAATAGATCACAGTCCTTCACAGCAAGCCTCAAGTCTTGTCTCTGTTCCTTCCCGTCAATTTAAGTGAGTCCCTTTGATAAATAAAGTTGGAAAGTCAGTGTTCTATTTGTTTATTTATTTAAAATCCTACTTACTGATACATGTTCTGTATTGCTGATAGCTCAGCAGTATATCCTTCTCCAAAAAAACGGAAAGTAAAAATTCACCTTCATTTAGTTCCAGATGTAGTTTCATTGTCTTGTGTGATGCCTTTGCCAAATACAAGCTGCCACACCATATCAGAGCACTGTATTATTTCAGTTCAAAAGACATCAAAATTAAAGCTCCCAGAACAAGACAAACCTGTATTAAAACCACTGTAAACTCATTGTACCTCCAGATTAACATGACACTGAAGTTCAGCTGCTCAGGCATTTCATCATATATAGATGTATCTGCAGTCAACTTAAAAAGCTTTAGTAACACTTGAATTTGCATAAAAATTTTTAATTTGCAGTAGTTCTAGTGCCTGCTCAGACTGTGACACACTAGTTTCATAGATCTGTTACTGATGCACTTTTTTCCCCTCAAGTTTGAAAAAAGTGATGTCGGTTTTTGCTAGGAAGTGCTGATGGTGAACATCTTACTTCATGTTTCTGTTGTTTTGTTAAAATTTCACATTAAAAAGCTTCTGATTTCTCATAAATGAGTTGTTTGATAGTTTCTACTTACTAATTTTGTGTATTCCAACTTCTGTGCCTAATCTTTTGAGGGATTTTGAGGTCTAAGGAATGACCATTGTAGCTGTTATCCCGGAAAAAAAACGATGTTGGTCTTAGCTTTTATTTGAGCTTAGCACTTGTGGATTCCTTGTATGTGCCTGAATATATTCTTGCCTCGTGCTTTACTGAAGAAAATATTTATTAAATCAAGTGGCAGCTCAATCTGGAGAGCTTTCATTCACATTCAGGTTGTTCAAAAAAAGGGAGCTGACTGCAGAAAGGCAGAGCAGCAAAGCCCTTTGTGTCCCCTTGGCTGCAGCAGTGCTGCAAGTGGAGCTGAAGCACTTCTTGAGCGGGGTGCTGCCCAGGGGAAGGTTTGTTGTGCTGCCTTAGCAGGGCTGTGAGTGTGCCAGGCTTTGTAGTCTGTGCTGGCTGCTGCTTCAAAGCCTTTAACAGCTCACTGCCAAATCAGGGCTGACATCAGCTCTGTCATCTAGCCCGTATTTTAAACCCCACAGCTCCCACTGCCTCAGCAATAACAGCTGAGGAAAGGCCAGGAGAGAAGGACTTACCTCAGTCCTCTCCTGACTGCAGGAGCTGGGTCACCAAGCACAGGGTGATCAGCTGTGTGGTGCTTTTTGCAGCTGCTGGACAGGAAAAGAGGCTGTGCTCTGGTGGCAGTGCTGGAGCTGGAGGGATTTGTTGTTTCTGTGTAAAGCTTTGGCCCATGAAGCAGCCAACTTTGCCTGTCTGTGGATGAGTTTCATCCTTGTGAAATATAACAGGTCTGGCTTGGGGGAGCTGGGAGCCACAGGGATAGTGGGGAGAGCTGAAGGGATGGGGTGAGGCCACCAAGGACATGGAGGCCATGCTCTGGCACTCCAGAGCTGGCTCACCTGTGTTGGTTAGGGCCAGGGAAGGAGAATTCAGGGAGCTTTGGAGCTATGAGATGAGTATTTACACGTGGGCTCTGCTGTGGTGTCCTTGGGCAGGCTGAGAGGATGCTTTAGATGCAGCTCCTGTGAAACAGCTGCTGTGTGTCTTTTAAGTGATTGCTGTGATTGGGTAAGATACAGATTTACTGTGACTTCAGACTTGAAGGTAAAATCTGAACTTTTCTATCCCCCTGCTAATTTTGTTTTAATCTTTTCTCCAGTGCCATTATTTTTCAGTCATGTTCAGGAAAGTCTGAGGCAGCTTTTTTTTTTTTTTTTTCCCTTCTTACTGCTACAGGAAATTAAAAATTTAAGTGGAGACTGGCCAGGAAAAAAAACCTATGATGTTGTCCATGTGTGGTTCTTGGTCAGTAGCATCGCCTATGGGCCAAAATAGATTGAGAAATACAGGTTTAAAGGCTTTGGATCGATCATTAAGACATTCAGAAAATGGGACTGCTTATGTGAAAGGCCAGAATTGGATTAGGTTAAAACAACCTGCTTTCGGAAAAATGCCTTGTTGGCTGGAGAGCTGGGCAGATCCAGGCTCTGGCTGGGACAGGAGTAGAATGGAGTGCTTGGCAATTCTTCAGCCACTCAAGGGTTGCCTGAAGCTGTTTACTACATGAGTGTATGTGTGTACTCAGACACATAAAATGCAAGTGTGTGTATGTGCATTGATGTGCACAGAAAAATACACACATATCCCCTGTACTAGCTGAGAGTCAGAAGAAATCATAGTTTTCTGCAGGAATATAAAACTACAATCCTATAAAAGAGGACTTTCTCCTAAGTGTTTGGGGTTTGTGAAGGCTGAGTATCTTGCTATTCTTGCCCAGTCATCACATTTTCTTTTTAATAATTTGAATTGCTGTTTCGAGGGATGGATGTTCTACCCAGTGTTATGTATTCTTACAGCTTGATGCTTGTCTCTTTTGCAGGATGATTACAGAGTTTGCATGGATTTTAATGTCATTCAGAAGGACTCTGTGCCTGTGTGTCCTGTTGATGCATCAGGCTGCTTCACAGCAGAAGTGGCTGACTTTGCTGGGCAGTATGTGAAGGTCAGTAGGCCTGGAGACAGTAAATTACTGCTTTATTCAAAATACATTTTATATATGGTAGAAGCTTTCTTTCCCTGTGTGGGCTTGTTTTCAATGTGTGACTGGTATCTGGATAAATTAAAACTTTTTAATATTTGCAGCAAGGTTGGAATTGTTTATTAAGCAGCTGAGAAGAAAGTTGAAATGCAAGTAATGCAGTGTGTCTGCATTGAGAGGGCAGAGGAGTACCCTGTTTGCAGCTACTCCAGGAAGACCCTCATTTTGTGCTTTTTCCTGGCAGAAATTTGTCATGTCCAGAGCCTCCAGGCACATATATACAGGGCCTCCCTCACCTCTGGATGACTCTGAATTCCCAGGTGCCATCATCAAGTTTCTCCCAGCCAGTAAATGTAACATGAGCCACTAGAAGAGAGAAATCCAGTCCCTTCCCCCACTTGTGGGCTGTGGTGCAGTGGGAGTTTACTTGCCAGGAGATGCAGGAGAATCCCTGGAAAAGGAACCCACAGGAACTCCACATTGCTCCAGGTACAAATCCCTAGCAGGGAGTGCCTCTTAAATTCCATGTCCTGAGAAAACAAATTGCTTTTAGCCCTGCTTCTACAGTTTGATAGCAAAGCATGTTCCTGTAAACAAATGCAATGCAAGGTTTTAAAGTCTTTTTCAATTAAGCTGAGGATTCAATCAGCTCTTTCCTTCCTGCTTTATGCATTGAGGCAAATATGAGGACACTGGAGGCTCCATGTTCAGCTTCTTGCTGGCAGAAATTTGAATTTGAGGCTCTTGGAAAATATTCTTATGATACTGAGTTTTTCACTTGTAGGTATTTGTATATTTTTTTCTTTAATGTTGTACTGACAATTCAGTAGATTGTCTTAATTATCAATAATCAGCTCTCACTTCCAGCTTAGCATATAAATCCCAGTTAGTGAGGTATTGTGAAATATGCTTCAAATTCTGAAATTTAGTCACTGGAGAGGAACGTGGTATCAGGAAGTTTAAATATTAGGTAAAAAGCACTATGTGATTTCCTGCCACAAAATGAGAAAACTCAATCATTAGAATATTAAATAATGCGGTTTCTGGCTTGCATTGGTGCTTCAGAAAATTTGAATTTTACACAGAGTTATGTGTACCTGGAGAGGGAGTTAAGGGTAAAAAAGGACTGATGCTTTAATTTACAAATTTTAATTTATCCGGATAGCAGAGACACATTGAAGACACTTTGTGAATAAACAGGGTTTGGAGAGCAAATAACTTGGCAATTTTAATGTTTTACAGTGCCCCTGCAGGAAATGTGTAAACCTGATAGAAACTTTTTGTGTGCGTATAAATGCTGGGGTTTTTTAAAAAATTAATTTGAGTAGCTGAGACAAATCCTGTAGTAGCTTACTGAGAGAAATGTGTATTCTCTCAGTAGGAATCACAGTATGTTTCACAGTAAATCACAGTAAAGGGAAAATCTGTGTTTTTAGGATGCAGATAAACACATCATCAGATGGCTGAAGGAGAAGGGACGGCTGATTCACAGCACCACCTTCCAGCACAGCTACCCCTTCTGCTGGAGGTAAGCACACACCTGCACTTGCCTTTGAGCAGAGCTTTCCAACAGAGAAGTTCTTCAGGTTTCTCCCTTTCAGATTTTCCCCTTCCCTTATTTCCCCTTCAGGTTTCTCCCTTTCAGATTTTCTCCCTTCAGATTTTCCCCCTCCCTTATTTCATTTTCCTGACAATACTAAAATTAACACAAACAGAGACTATTCATTTAGGAGAGCTCCAGTTTTGGTTTAGTCGTCAAGGAATTTTTCTTTTTTTTGCCATGAAACTGATGAATTTAGGTGTAGTGCTGAAATTTAGTTTTTCTTTATGATTTTAATGTGTGTTTTTGCAGTTTGTGCTGCTCATTTTGTGGTGTAGCGCTCCTAACTAACCACCTCTCATAAATAAAGGTGATTTTTTAAGCAGCTGGGTGATGGGAAAGGATTTTTTTGATAAGCTTTTAATTGTATCCAAATAAGTATATCACAGAAGATCTTTAGATGTTTGTATTAAAGCTTTGTATGTTTTGAAGAAAATGGTTAAAATACAGTTCTTTTAAACCTTGTAAGATGACTTACTGCTTTGAAAGAAGCCCCGTTGCTTAAAATGTGGAAACATCCCTAGGTGGATGGATGTCTCTGGGGGAATTCTCCATGTGGAATTCTCCATGGGCCTTTCAGTATCAGTGAACAAACAAGTTTGGGTTCTGAGGAATACAGGCTAGACAGATTTAATCTAGAAATGAAGCACGTTTTTATTAGTGTCCTCCCTTGGTTTGAAATTTCCACAACTGCTGTTGTAAAAAATCACCAGACAATATCAAATTTAAAAAAAAGAGAATCTTTAGTAATCTTTTAGTAGAGTGTTAAATTCCTATTATGAGCAAAGACACACTTAAAATATCTAATTTAATTATCTGAAATGGCTTGAAGATTTAAGTCCTATCTGATGTATAAAGCACCTGCTCTGAAATAACTGTGATAAAAGCTCATCTCTCTGTCTGGCTCTGACTCTGCCAGGTGAAGTGTTCTAGCAGGGTACATTTATCTTTAATTTATAGCAAAAATAACCTTTGCTTGCTCTTGAACAGCAGGATTGGTTTGTTTCTAGCAGCTGCCTAGAGGAAGAGGGGGAACGGCTCTTCAAGTGTTACATCTTTGATGATTTGGGACAGTTTTTGAAAAATGGCAGCCCCAAATCAAGCAGCGCTTGTGTTTTTCTTGTGTAGCAACTCAGTTATGGCCTTCTGAGACAAAGTAGGGACATAGAAGTGCTGATTCTGTAAAAGATCCTTAATCCTGCCTCTCTGTTGTCATTTTTGTTGATTGATGATAAATTGCAGGCAGCACCTAGCAGCAAATTATCCGGTGGGAAGAACCGAACAATGGATTCTACTTGAAAAGCTCATTTCACTGCCATCACAAATCAAACCATAATTGGAATATGCTAAAAGTAGAAGAGTGGTTCTTAACTCTGAACATAGTTATAAGTTATTTTGATTAATGTAAGAAAACTTTGAAATCAGACTCTTTTTAATGTACTACTGCTCTTCCCTGAAACCAAGCAGTTGCTGAATCCTTGAGATGTTGAGAAATTTGCCTTCTTTTTTTACATATCATGAAATCAGGGTCCTTCTCTGTGTAGTAGTTTTCTGTCAGCTAAACTTTAAAATATAAAAAACCACAATGGCTTGGTAAGGACACAGCAGATAGTTTTCAGTTAGAATTTGTCTTTTTTGGTTCTGCTGAAAATGGAGGACATTGGTCAGAACTGCTCTGTGCCTGTGTGAGATCTTGGGTGTCTGTGTGGTCTGGGCAGCAGTTCAGCAACTGTTGGACATGACAGCTGGAGTGTCCCTCACATCTCCTGCCTGCCATTCCTTTGGGAACAGTGTTGGGAAGCTCTTCCACTGGCAGATGTGGAGCTTTGACTTTGCCAAGACAGTGAAGGCAAAGCCAAGAAGCTTCTTTATAGCACGGGCTCAGTTATTGATCATTTGGTTCCTAAATTACAAGAAAACGGAGTAAGATCAGAGTTAATATGATTTGATTCTTCTCATGTGTTTCTAAAGGATCTGTCTATAAGGGGAACAAAACTTTGTTCAGTTGGGACAGAGAAGAATGGTTAGGCAGGAACTTTGATTTAAGGTCTGTCTGGGTGGTTTTTCCCTTGTGTTGATGGAAAACAAAACCCAGCAATGGGTATTTCTTACTTGATTCTACAGTAAAATCCAGTTGAATCTGGATTCCTTAACCTTCTCACCAGTCATGAGGGGCAGAAATGTGGGAGGTGTCACTACTTGGGCAGATTTTAGTGTTTTGTTCTCTGCAGTCTCCTGCTGAGACACTGCTTGGTAGAGCAGTCAGAAGAAAAATTATTAAAGGAAGCTGTGCCATTTTGCCTTTCTTGTTGCCTTCATGTAGGAAGAACAGAGCCCTGGGGGTGCTTAGAGGGGTCATCAGGTTTTATAACCTCAGTGTTGGGTGGAAAGCCTGGGAAATGGTTCCCCTGCTTGGCCTTTGTTGTGGATCCTTGCCTGAAGCCACTCTGTGCCCTGTCTGCAGCCAGCCCCACCTGCTGCTCTCTCCTCACAGAGCTGGGGTGCCATGATTGTCCCAGCCTTCCTTTTCCAACATGTTAAGACCATGTGAGAAATTTTTAATATCAGTTTTTTATTCTCCTTGTTTCCAGTTACTTGAGATCTTGTGGTGGCAATTCATCGTCTGAAACAAGAGACTCAGTGAAAGCAAAACACCTTGTATCTTGGGGGGTGCTTTCTTTTTGTACTGGGATCTTGCTGCTGTGTGAGGAGTGAACTGAACTGTTGTTCCATTTTTTAGTTGTTAGGACTTAAATTTGCATAGCAAACCATCAGTAGGTTTGCATTTAATAGCTAGGACACAACTACATTATTATTACTTTGAGCTGTCACCGTTTCCTTTAAGGTTATAGGTACTTTTAATACTTCAGCACATTGAAACATACAGGTTATAGTTAAAATGAAATGTCTTTTGAAATATAGTGTTGAAAGAAACAATGTGGGGTTTTTTATTATTGGGCTTTGTGGACTGTGAGTTCAGCTTTTAAGGTCTGAACAACTTTTGCTGTGGGTTTTCTTTCTTTTGTGGGTCAGGCAGGTGTACCTTTAGCAAGTGCTGGCACAGTAGCCATTTTAATTTACATCATACTCTGCAGTAGTTGGTGAATTTCAAATGTGTTCTCGCTGTGGATATAAGTAAAATGAATTAAACTTTGGCTGCTTGTAGTGCTGACTGCACATGGGAGATAACTGTCATTTCTCAGGATCTTTGCTGGTGATTTTTTTCTGTGTATGTATACTTGGTGTGTTGCCAAGTTCCGAACCAAAATGACTCAAACAAAAGTAACATTTTAAAGAAGCATTTTGTGGAGTGGATTGATGCTAAAGGAGAATGAACTTCTTGTCTCAGTCTTGTTTGCTTCTCTGTATACCCACAGACAGATCCTAGCTCCTAGGGCACTTCTCCCTCTTCATAATGGAATAATGGGATGGATCCTTTAGAAGGATGTGCTGCCTGAACAGTTATTCCATAATAACTTATGCTTATTCTTAAACAGTTATTATGGAACTGATAAATCAGAGACTGGGTTGGGACACTGCAGTCAGATGCTTGGAGATAGTGATTTAACCAAGTAATTTAGGAAATTGCTCAGTCTGTGCTCTGGCCAATTGTGTTTCCATTTCTAAGCAATCCCAAGTTGTGAAACTGCTCTCCTCCCATATGGATTTTCTTTTATTACTTACTGAAGTAAGGAATATGTTAAGGTATATTTAAAACTTCTTTGATATGCTGATCTGGATTTCTTGCTTTCCCTCTCCTCCTGGAATGGAACTTTCTTCTAGTTAACCCTGGGTGCTCTTACTTCTTCATGATTTGTGATTATTCTTTTAAATGCAAATAGTAAGAACACAGCATAAAGTTCCTTGGCTTTTCAGGCTCATATACACGTAAAAAATGATGCAGAATGCGCTCATGTGGAAGACTGAAATATGACTCATTTTATTAGTTACTGAAGTTCATAATGCTTTACTATGTAGAAGCACAAGTTTCAAATTCAAGTATCATTTGAACATTCTCATGATTGCTCTTGCTATACAAATTCCTTGAATTACTGGGTTTGAAGGCTGTAAAATTTTTTTTCAGGACTGGATTTCAAAATAGTAGCTCACTTAAGCGTAACAGTTTATGTAATTCAACAAATCAGACAGACTCCAACCTTTAATTGTGATAACATTCCATCAACAGCGAACTCAAGTTTGTGAAAAGGGGACTGTCATGTGCAAAAATAAATATTAAGAGCACTTTATAAATAGTGTAGCATTTAAAAATGGTTTTGTTTGTTTTATTCCCTTCCCTGCACAGGTCAGATACTCCGCTGATCTACAAAGCTGTGCCCAGCTGGTTTGTCAGGGTGGAGCACATGGTGGAGAAGCTGCTGGAGAATAATGCCCAGTGCTACTGGTAATGTCTCCTGCAGAAATCTATTTTATGTTTTTCCCTGGAGTTGGGGGTGTAGGGGGTGTGTGCTGGAACTCTCCAAAGCTATTCCACTGCTCATATGCTCACTCTGCTTTGTATTTCCAATCTTCTTCAGCCAGTGCTACTGGGACCAGTTCTAAACAGTGTTTTATCTCAGTTTTATCAAGGTTGAATATTTCCTAGTCATTTATAGGGAAATACATTACAGGATAATTAAAAGTGCCCTCCAATCATGTTTAAACCTAAACAATTTAGCATGAGAGATAGTGCAGAGGAGAATCATCCTGCTGAAGCAAGGAGGTGCATCCCAAAAGTCTCCACCTGAGACAGTAATAGAGGCAGCTTAGTGCTGTGTATATATTGTTCCAAATTAAATTCATTTTTAGACAGCTTGTGGGTTTTTTCATCTAGTTATTCCAGATAAGGTTGATTACTTCATCACAGGTGCATTTGAAGAAATACACCCACTCTCCCCCCAAAGCTCAACCCTAATTGTTGTAGGTAAACTCAGTTACACGAGTTTAAAGAAAAAAAACTATTATGGCAAAAACGAAATCTTGACATTATATAGGGAGTGTGAAAAATACTTGGATGAAATTTGTTTAGAAAACAGCAGATGAGCTTTAGATAACAAATGCATCATTAAGTGCAGTAAAAGGGAACTGCTGGTGCTGGTGGCCTTTTAGGGAGTCAGTCCTGGGTTTGTTGTGTGTTACTATCGAAAGGACCTTATCTTCTGGACTTACATAAGCTGCATTTTTATTTCCCCTTCCTCTCATCAGTCACTGCTCCTGGGAGGCTGAGACCTCCCAGTGAATGAGGAAAACTTGGAGATTACAACCTCATTCAAATGTCTTCCCATATGAGGACTGCAGGGAGAGCTAGGATTCCACCCCTCTCCCACCACAGTTGCCTCTTGTAAAGATGGTGACTCAACCTTCAGTGAGCAATTACAGCTTGTGCTGCCTTTTTTTCATGGACAGTAGCTGGCAATTAAATTCTCCATGAGCAGCTTTTGCATAATTGCTCACGTGGTAGAGGCACTGTAAATCCTGGGATCTGTGGGAAAAGTCAGTGAGCCACAACTGAGCCTGCCCAGAGATGCTGCAGCCTGGCTTTGCCAAGCAGCACATGCCCAGTCTGGCTGTGTCAGGAGAGTTTAGAGATTAGTAAGTGTTGTTTTCTGTTTTCCACAGCAGAACATACTGTGATCCTCCTTTGGGGCAAAAATAAGCTGGAGAGGGGGTGAAAGTGTTTGTTCTTAGCTTTAATTAGCTTCCTCAAGATGCTTTCACTGTTGGGATGACAGTAGACCTGAATACTTAATTTTCACATGAACAGAAGAAAAAGTGTAATGATCCTGTTAAGGAGTGCTTGAATGGATGGGTTTTGCTTTTCCAGAAGCAGAGCTTCAGGAAGAAGCTGCTAAGTGACCTTCATTCATCCAGGAGACACTAATTAGTAAGAATTACTGATCAGTTTGATCCCTGCCTCATGCACGTATTTGGGTTTTCAGGGGTGCTTTTTGTAAGTAGTAGTGGGGATACAAGTGGAAGCAAATTTTGGAGCTGCTGTTGCAAAGGTTGGGTGAGAAGAGCAGGCAATGACATCATTTGGCAATTTTCAAAATGCTTGGAATTACAGGGACCATTTGTCCTTAAGGCAGTTTCTGAGCCTTAACAGAATTCCATCATTGAACATAAAACTGATTCCTCAGGACTCCTCTTAAAACCTCCTCATGTGGTCTAAGGGATTGTGGGAAGCTTTGCTGGGAATATAGCTACAAGTAGAGATGTATGATCACAGAATTAATAACTAATATGCATTTCTAGTACGTGATACTGGGTAATCTTGAAGTTCACTTTTAAAATCCATTTTTTTTAAGAAAAATGGAGTGTTTTTGAGGTTTTCTTCCTGTGTTCTTTATTGATGCCAGTTTTGTTTGGGCTGCAGCTTCTGAAGTTGACGTTGAGACTGCTGGCCTTCTGCAGTATTCATTTAAATTTTGGGAACTCCATCCTTCCCAAAACCTACTTTTTCTGCTTTTGAAGAGACTTGATCTCTGAAAGTGTCACAGGAAAAATATGTAGCTTTTAAAAAATTTATTTTTGGACTCTCTGGGGCTTCAGCATGTCCTGAAAATGAGAAAATTTGGGATAAATGCTTTTCAGACTATATTAACCTTTACAAAATGGGTTTGACTGCATTTCTTTTTTTATTCCTATAAATGACTGATAGGTATATTGTCCCTTAAGAATAGCTGCCCTCTTGATAGATATCCTTTCTCATGAAATAGATTAAACATACTTGGACAAACTTTGCAACCTGATTGCATTTCTAATTAGTTTTTTTAGTGAATTACTGAACTTATAAGGTCACAGTCATTCAAAATTTATTAAAACCAGCAACTCTATTTTCATTTTTCAAAATGAATTTAACTATCACTTCCAATAATGGTTACATGAAAAATGTGCCAGCATTTTTGTAAAACCAGAAGCCAAAAAACCCTCTCTGCTCTGTCGCATTCTTATTTCAGTCAGCCTGGGAATTAACTTGTGTTGGTTGTTGATGAAAATGCACAACAGTATTTGTTTGTATTTGGAACAGTATTTAGGGGGCTGTGCTTCACCCTTTAATTGAAGTTCCCTTACTGAATATTCTTTACGGTGTAGCTGAGATAATTTAAAAGAAAATTTAAATTAAAAAGGTTATCTTCTGTTTGGCATTCAGGCACCCACTATTGCTGGATTTGAGACGAAGAGGGGCAGATTTGGCTGCCATAAAATCCAGACTTGTCAGACCTTGGCTTTCTATTCTCTTTATATGGAAACTTGGATGCAGCACCAAGGTGCTCTCTGGATTTCAGCCTTAATTGTTGTCACCATCATTTTCTTGCATGGTTTGTTGAAAGAGCATTTTTTTATCTACCCACAGACTAAACCAGGCTACCTTAGATTGTAATTACAATGTAGGACTAATTCCTGTCATCAGTGTTCAAAGTTGGTATAAATTAAAAATTTACAAGTTACTGCAAGCAATAAATCTGTACAATTTATAATGAGCACTCCAAACTATTGTAGCTCATCCTCCTGGCGGTGGATGTTATATTTCTGTTCTTTCAGACTGATAGAAAAGACTCTGTAGTTTGTATTTAAAGATCAGCTTTGAACTCTCCTTTTTTCTTTTTCTTTCTTTTAAACCTCCCTCACTCAAAGTTCTCCTTCAGTAACTCCTGAAACATTCACCTGTAACTGTTGCCAAGTTTCTAATGTTAAAGACATTGTGCAGTTCTGTTAAAGACACTGTGCAGACATTGTTTGCATAAGATGTGCAGCACTTGGAGCAGTGGGAAAATGAACGTCAGTGGAAGGAAATCAGTGATGGGAGACAGTCAGGGACTTCAAAGAGGCCAAACCTTTTGTTCTGGCATCTTCTCACCACTGAAGAATTCAGGTGTTGTAATAAAGAGCTTGATGTATGGTTGAAGGTATTATTTTCCTCACTTGCATCACTTAGGCTGTTAGTTCTTGCTGGAAATGCCACCCACAACACGTTTTTGTGAGTGAAGTTAGCGTGAGTTTTGCAGGCTCCTTTGTGAGCCCTGGTGTCTTCTTCTGTGTCATTTGAGCACATCAGGCTTTGGAGAAGCTTTTGATCCTGGTCATTTTAGCCTTTGGCCACAAAACTGTCTCCCACCTGTGGAAAGGTGAGATGTGGTTAGGAATGATGCCTGCTTGTGTCAGAGACCCCAAGGCTCTCTGTGCAGGGGATGGCCTGTGGAGCCCATCCACAATAGAAAGCAAATTTTTACTTTACTGAACTTGTTATTTTTTATCAGATGAGGAATCTGAGTATGTAGCAGGCAACACAATTTTAAATCATAACAGAATTGTAGAGCAATAGAAGAAAATCAGTGAATTCTTTATCCCTTCTTTTGCTATTTATTTAATTTTAGAAAGTTTCATAGCACATTTTCTTTTCTAGTTTGGTAATATTAATACATTTCATCTATACAGTTTCAAATGCATGGTGTGTGTAGATTTTGTTCATTTTATCTTTTCTTTAGTATCACCATGCAGTTATAACTCTTCTTTTTGAGTCATCAGTCACACTTCTCTTACTATGGAATTGTGAATACAAATGAGATCCTCCCTCTAGTAGCAATTGTGATGTGTACAGCAGTGTGGTGTCACTAGATGGCAACGTTTCCCGAGGAAAAATCCAAATTAGTGGCATTGCCTACAGCAGGAGGTGGAAAAAAATTGCTGCAGGGTTAGCCTTGTATTGTCTAATTTAGAGAAGGTTTCATTACTGTCTGTTATCAGACATGGTTGAGGATTAGAAGTGAATTTGGAGGCTTGTTCACTGGATTTTGATGGCTTGTGTTCTCCTGTGCCTTAATTTTGCTGTTTCCTCTCTGGACATCTTGTGCAGAGATTTCGGATGATGCCATGAATGCAGAGTTACTTTTTTCAGGTCCACTGAAGGGTCACCAAAAAGCTTATTTTTTGCTTCAAGGAAAAGCTTATGAAATAAACCCCCCAAATGCCAGTTCACTAAGCAATTCCAGCACTATTTTCTTGGGCAGCTGATAAATGTGTGACATGAGCAGTGTTGAATGTCTGCCCCTGTCACAGGAATGCAAATGTATTGATATATGTGGATTGAAATGGATCCTAAGGGCTGATGCCCTACAAAAGTACTTTGTGCCAGTAAATATTAGAATATTCCCAAGGAAACTGTGCGGAGACAAGTGGAAGCTTCCTTTCTCCTTGGCTTCGGGCTGCAGGGATTGTTGATGAGATAAGGAATTTTAGCAGCAATTAGCAGGGTGCCTGGGTCTTAGAAGGGGGCTGGAGCAGGGGTTTTAGTGGGATGTGTGCCAGGATTGGAGGTCAGGGCTGCGCCGCTGTGTCTGGGAGCGGCAGTGGCGGGCATGCGTCTGCAGCAGCGATGCAGTCACACCACAACGTGCTGGTTGCCATGGGAACCAGGAGAAAAGAGGGAAAGGAAACATTGGGCAATCAAAATGATTGAAAGCACAGCTCATTTAGCCTCTGCAAGCTGCACCATAAGCAGAAAATGCAGCGGTGGAGGTAGCCCAGACTTGTGTGGGGTGTGTGGGGTTGAACCATTCCAGCAGCTCACCCATGCTGAGGAGCAGAGGCTGCTGCAGTGGAAATTCTGCCTGGCACACACTGACCTCTCCTGCCTTCCCCTCTCCTCCCTCCCATGCTTAATTAGGTCCATGATATAGATTGGTGCTAATTAAAGTGTCAAAAGGGCATGAATAGTTGCTTATTTTATCTCTTCGAATTAAAAACCATTAAAAATCAATTTGAGGGCATGTTGAAGGAGGCTTGTTATTAGAGTAAATTAACATAATGGAATTTAAGCCTTTGTCTTCTAAGGGTTGGTTAATGTTTAAAAAGAAACCCAAATTCTACACCTAAATAAAACCCCCAGTTGGTATGCTAGGAATTTAAATAAATCTGTACATATTTAGTTAGATGGCGTAGAACAACTACTTCATCACCTTTGGTGTTGCTGATACAACTCAGCTATCTTCTGGAGGAGTAACTTTCTCTTTTCCAGGCTTAAAACTGATTCCTGATTTCAAGTGGCACTTACAAAGTTACCAGCTTGCCAAAGGACAGGACAAATCTGGGACCATCTTCTCAGAACCAAAGCTGTATTAGAGTTCTTAATCTGGTATTAGGTCCCCTAATTCCCATTACTTAAGGTAGTAATTTGTTTATCAACTTTATAGTCTGAACTCCTTTCATTAGCAATTATGAAGTAAATCTTAGCCAATACATTCAGCTGCTGTGGTTTTGGAGAGAGTATCATGAATAAAGTTAGCTGGTGAGAAGAACAATGAAGAGTGGGAAAGGATTAGCCTATCTTTATGTAATATCTGAACCAGCTTCTGATGTTGAGCTGATGATAAAACACGAGGCTTGTGCAGAGGCTTGCTTGTTTTGGCAGCGCTGGTTGTGTTTACAGAAAAGAGGGATGGTGCTGCTCTGAGATGGTTCCTGCATCCTGTGACTGGGGCACGGTGAGCCAGCTCAGAGCACATCTGAGCTTGCAGATGGACTGAGGAGCTGAGTTCAGTATTTGCAATTGTGTTAGGAGCACAAGAAATATGCTTCAAAATATATCTACAGAAAAGGAACAGATGTCTTCATCCTTTTAATAAGTTTCCTTCTGGATTATGTAATAATTTAGAATATTTTATTTGCATCCTGTACATTTTTCCTCTGGAGACAAGAGTCAGAAAGCAAATTTATTTATTTTAATTGATGCTGTTCCTTGAGTATTTATTGGTGCTG
This sequence comes from Certhia americana, assembly GCA_018697195.1. Lineage (NCBI taxonomy): Eukaryota > Metazoa > Chordata > Aves > Passeriformes > Certhiidae > Certhia > Certhia americana. The sequence goes on along the minus strand of CM031868.1, from coordinate 3,758,978 downwards.
AGAACCTGCTGGCTCAGCCTGTGGTAGCTCTCTGTCAGCAGACTCAGTCCTTCTCTGGGATGGAAGGTGGTCAGTAACTACTGTTTTCAAATCCATGCCCACATTGCTTATGTGACTTGGGTGCTCAGTGGTGCATAGACTGAGAAGGCAAAGAAGAGAGTTCCTGTTGCAATAAGTTAGTAAATGTTGTTAAAATTAAGACTGGGTTTTGCATTGCTCTTCATGGGTTTTTTTGGCTTGTCAAATGGAATTTTTATTTTAGACACAAAGAAAATGAGTAGCTACCAAGAAAGGATGTGGGAGTTGACTGTGCAGAGGACTTAGCAATGCATGAATTAAACAAAACCCCACATCTGCTTCAAAAATAGGAACAAACAGTCCAAAAATGGACATGGAAATTTGCAGCAGGGGAATAATTTTCATTATCTCTGTATTTGTATGATGGAGTTTTGATGTTGGGAAAGTAAGATAGACAAGAGCATTCAAACAGGTTGGAACTGATGTACTTTGATTGAAAATCTTCCTAATTTATGATCTGGCAATATAATATTTATTCATTTGTGTTGTGGAGTTCAGTTCCCTGAATTTTCCAACTGCTGCAGTGTCTGCATCCTGAAGTTTATTTAGTGCCCTGTCCTGGGTGCCAGGAGGAGAAATTGCAATTGTCCCACACTGTTCCACACCCATGAATCAAAAACTCCCTGACCTGCTGAGGCAGCAGTCTTCTTAACCTTGCTAAATGTCAGAGAAAGAAGTGTGAAATCCTATCTATGTCATTTTGCAGAGAAATTTGAAGGTCAAATAAATTGTAGGCCAGTTGGAAAATTAAAAAAAACCCTGCTTCTCACAGCTCAGTTTGAGGAACTGCAACACGATGGCTTTGGGAGAGATGTGGCTGCTTTGATTTTTCACTTGCAGCCCCATGGAACTGTTGGGTGCTGGGGGGTTGATCTTCTCTGAGATGTGAAGGTGTCCAGTGCCAGTCTAGGGGGCCCTGAACAGGTAGAACTGGGCACCTGCTGGTCACACCCAACTGCAAACTCAGTGGATGCCAGCAGGAGCCAGAGATCTGTGCTTTCAGGGTGAAGGGGGTTTGGGATGGGTGTGGGGTTAAACATAAGAAACATGTTCATTGGCATGTGGGAGAGGGCTTTTCATTTCTCCTCCAGATGCTTTGTGTAGATGGAAGAGTGAAAATCACTTCCTTAACTAATGCATGCCTGTGGCAAAAGGGTGTCTTTATAAAAATTTAACAGGAGAAATACACCAAGAAAATATCTAAGAGTAGGATTAAAAGAAACTGAAAAACTCCGTAAGAACACTAACCTAGAATTGGTGTAAATAAAGATCAGGTGTTAGTAACAGCATCATTGAGAATACTCCTTTTTATTCCCAGCCTAATCAAATATTTAAGTAGAAGGTGCCTCTGATTTGTTTCCCTTTGTGATATGTAGGTAAGTGTTAAACTGAGGTATCTGGAGCTAAATCTAGTGAGAATAAGTAAAAGAAATGGGCTCCAGACTTGAAGGGCTGTGCCTGGCCTGGCTGTTCCTGCTGCAGATCCCTCTTCCAGCTTGATCTCAGCTGGAGGTTGTGTCTGCCCTTGGGCAGCACCCATGGGCAGCATCTCTGCAGTGGCAAAACTCAACTGCTTTGAATAACACTTCCTTTGAGTGATGGGCTCAGGATGTGTGTGAGATACAGGCTTTTTTTAATTTGATTTGATGGCTGTGCCAGTGTCATTCCTGCATGGTACCTCTAAAGAGCCATAGATCACTGTTGCAAATGTGGTTCGTTGGAGATGAAGTGGTTTGTGTTTTATGTTCCACTGAAAACTGGCAGCAGGGTCAGACAATTTTACCAGAAGAGGTAAATTATATGCTTTCATAGCTCAGAGAGAGAGATCACACCACATACATTTTTGTGGTTAATGTCCACTTTGGGGATAAAATTAATTTTTCATGCATGTTTTGAGGAGGCAGAGTTGAAACTCTTAGCATTTTAATGTCACTGGGGGATTGTCTCAGCCTCTAGCTATGTTAAATGAGACTAATAATTTCAGCTAATCAGTGTCTAACAACTTCTGAAAAATGGAAACTAGTTTAGCAGTGATGTAAAGAGAAGTTTTCCACATTAGTGGAATGTTGGGCAAATGCTAATGAACTTTGTACACTTTCCACTTGTGTTTGGAGAGAGGGTCTCCTAAGGTCAGCACAGAAAGTTAATAGTAATGAGTCCCACGCTGAACCAAATTGGGAAAGCCTGTATACATTTCTAAATTTCAAAGCAGGGCTACAGATGTCATGTGAAACATGAGTCACTGAGTTTGTTTAAAATTTTTTTATATTAGATTTTTGTTCAAGAAGTGTTACAGAAGACAACTTTGCAGCTGAAAGTAACTCCAGAAATAGTGAGGAAAGCTGTGGGACTTCAGGCTAATATTTAGTGAGGCTTTTAAGGGTAGTTTTTACCCACTTGAGACAACATTGGCATCAAGAAACCTTTAGATCTCCACATGGCTTCATCATGGGTAAAACTTTTAAAAGAGTAGCTTTTATTTTCATCAATAGTTTGCTCTTTTTTTTTCATTCACATATATTTCATAAATCTCCTGCTGCTGGGCCAAATCCTACCTCAATGTGTCATGTGAATCCATTCTTTTAATTTATCCTCGAAAAGAACCTTTCATCTTTGTTACTCTTGGGACTGATGAGTGATCAAAAATCTTCTTCAAAAATACTTGACAGGAGAACCAAGAGCTTCAGAAAGAAAAGGTGGAAGAGACCCTGTGTGCTTTGTAGTTTGGTTGCTCCCCCTTTGGAAACTGTGGCTCTCCTTATCCAGCTCAGACTTTGGGAAGGGCCTTTCTGGTTAGACTGGAAAAACAAACCCATCAGAACTTGCTGTGGGTCGCTCAAAGCTCAGTTCCAGAGCTACTTTTTTGTAGTGAGCTGCTTATTCACAGCTTCTGTGTGTCTGACACTGCCTTAAGGTTGCTCTTCTGTGGGTTTCATTTGAATCTGGTCTTTTTAAATGCACCTTTAGGCATATTGTTGTGAAACCCATTTCTTTCCTTCATCTGCACGTAATCATTGGATAAATAGTTAATTATTTGTTTACCTCTTGGGAGAAAGTGGTTCTAATCAAGCCACCAGGCCACTTAGCACTACCAGGAACCTTGCAGGGCACAGATTCTGGCATTAACCTTTGAGCTCCAGGACACTTTCATACAATGAAAATTTGTCTTTAACATCCGTCAGTGCCCATTAGTGCTCAGAATGCGGTTTTAGCAAGCGCTGATAGGGTTCTGTAGTTGGGGGGGGGCGTGTTTTATTTCTTAATTGAGTAATTCAAGGTGAGATGATAAATAGCTTGGAAAGGATTTTTTGAATGATCTATCAACCTGAGTTATGTGCATATACCTGGATACCCACACATAATCCAAGGTGCCTTTTAATGCTATTGCTCCAGGCTTTTCAATCATGGGAATTTCATTCAACCCCTAAATCAGTGGCTGTTCCTTTTTTCTGTATGTAGTTGAAGCAGCAGTGTTGTGATCACCCTTAGCCATAATCCTCCACTGTTGGACTGTCCCAAGGACTTTGGCATTGTTTCATCCCTAATGAATCTATCTTACGTTGCACATGTTTTCCTGAGCCATAGTAAAATAAATATGGTGTTTTTCACTTCTGCAGCTAACCTGGAGATCAGAAGAAAGCAATGTTGTGTTTTTTGGCAGCACCTCCATAGGCCTTACACCAGCCAGTGCTGTAACAGGAACGTGCTGCAAGTCAATCAGTGCTGAAATGAACATTTTTGGTGGCTAAAATCAAATGTGACCAATTCTCACCAGCTTTCTTTTAAGTGGAATGTAGTGCTACATTACTGCTTTGCTTATTTTTGGCACAGGGTTCCAGATTTCGTGAGGGAGAAGCGCTTTGGGAACTGGCTGAAGGAGGCCCGAGACTGGGCCATCTCTCGGAACCGCTACTGGGGGACCCCCATCCCTCTGTGGGTCAGTGAGGATTTGGAAGAGGTGAGTGAGGAAAATGAAAGGTTCCAGCTGGCAAAAACCCTGTCTGTACGTGTAGTTTGCTTGTTTTGGTGTGTCTTTGGCTGCTGCAGCCTGAAGTCCTGTTTACATGTGTTAACAGTATATCTGTATAACTCATCTATATGTGTATAATAGGTGATAGATTTCTGCATATTTATGGGTGCATTTGTGTGCCTCTACAGGTTTTCTTTGCTTTTGCTTGAGAACTACAAGCAATTTTTCTTGGTTTTTACATTAACATTAATCTTGCCTTTCCCAGAAGAATTTGCAGTGATGGCAAATCTAAAGGAAATAATAAATGCAGTGAGAAAATGGCAAGGATGAGATTTTTTAAATTTTTTTTTTTTTTTTTTGTAACTGCTTTAAGTCTGCTTTTGAAGTTCTGGTGGTTGGTTACTTCAAGCCAAATGAGTTGCTGAAGGCATAAAAGCAAGTCCACCACAGCAGAACAGTGAAGATACATATTTGTAGTGCCACAAATGCGACTGTAAAAATACAAATATAGTGGAAGGATGAAAATGTATAATGGTGGTGCTAAAAATGAGCTTTGTCAAGGTGTAATGTACCCTGCATTGGTAGCACAATTCAGAGTGAACACCTAAAAAAAATTTGATGGTTTTAAAACTCTTTCTGAAGGTAAAGTGGGCTTGGTTGGTGGGGGTATTTTTATGGGGTTTTTTTTGGTTTTTTTTGCATTGGGTTAGTTTCATTAGACATGCATGATAAGCCTTCCTCATGCTGGAAGTAGGAAATGGTAATCAGTGTCAGGATGGCTAGGGAAGGTAAATGCTGATGGCAGCACCCCAAGCCTTTATTTTTCTCTCTCTTGATTTGAGGAAGTTTTACTCTTCGTTTTAGACCTGAAAGACCTCGAATAGGAAAACATCTGCTAGAGAAGTATTTTATGATCTTGAACTTGCCATTGCTTAGATGTGCACCATAAAGCATTTTTTATTTCCCCTTCACTGGGAATTCTGGTAGGCAGGGAGATATTGGGAAAGGGAGGGAGCTACTCCTGCAATTAGGATTTAAGTATCTAAGAAAGCCTTGTCATTTGGATTCTATTTGTGCTGTGTGTTTGAAAATCACTGACAAACCAAGTGCTTCTGTCTCTCATGCAACAGTTAAAGTTTAGTTTGAAGACTGACAATTTATACACACTTTTTTTCACATTCATCCAGTATTTCTGAGTCCCTTGTTTGATGTAACAGGTTTTTTTAGGTAATAAAAAGGCTTTCAGTGTTGTGCCTGGGTATTTCATTCTACAGCTGAAAAAGATTGTGTAAAGGTTTCATTACTTCTGGTTCTTGCCTCTAATAATATTTCAGTTTCAGTCCAGTCTCTCCATATCTGTATTCCTGTGTGTACTGATTTTTTTGCTTTTTTAGCTTTGATTTGTTAGTTTTTAATAACAAAATGATGTCTAACTTGGAAGATTGACCTTTCCTTTGAAACGAGCTGCAAATATTCCTCAGGGCTTAGTGTTCTGAATAATGATGGAAATACCAACAGGTCTATTATTTCTGTCCATAGATGTTACACATTTCTGTTTGCTCCTCTCAGTATTGTGCTTTAATAGCTGAGTACAGCTTCTGTACCGAGCTGAATTTCAAGTTAGGGTTTGGTCTTTTTTAAATAATCACTCTCTTTATATGTGTGTGAGATGGCTTGAAAAACAAATAGAACTGGAACTGATGTGGAACTCAAAGCCTGGCTGACATCTGCTCTCCAGTAATGATATTCCCTCAGAATTCCCTGACTCCAGTGTTACTGCAGCCTGGTGCAGTGTGGGATTGTAGAGCAGCCTCTTCATGCTTTGCTCTCAGAAGATCGCTTTATTGCACGCAATTATGCTTTGCATATTAAATCCTGGAGAAGTAATAACAATTCCTTATTTAATATACAGTAAGGTGAATAATTGGTATTAAAGTGAATTTTTTACAGATCAGTATCTGGTTTTGCAGAGTTTTATTTTAGTTTTCTTTTAGCATAATTATCAGCATAATGGGAGTTAAATTCTGAAGCTTGTGTTTATTGCCACTTTTTTGCTGACAGTTTATCATTTTAAGCTTTGAAATTCCAACAGTTTCCTTAGTGGAGGAGCACATCTCGTTCAGATTAGATAATAAAATTTTTTAGTATAACACCCAAGTTGGTAAGGCAGATATGGGCTCATTTTATAGGACTTGCATACAAATTATAGTGTTCACTATTGGGTGATGTTGTGGAAGTTCCCTGATTATTTCTTGGCTTGGCACTCATGGTAACCCTGCCCTGGTCAGTCTTGTCCAGCAGAAAGAGAGGGCTCTGGCTCTGCTCTCCTGACGCTGAGGCAACCTCTCTAGGTGCATTTCTGGGCTGCTTTGAGGCTGCATTAAGGCCACTTCTGGCTGACTGTGGCAGTCATTTCTTGTCCTGATTAATATTCATGAGCTGCTTTCTGGAGATCCCAGACCATCTTGCTGACATACTGTGGGATTCCTCCTTTCTGTGGGCACTCCTTATTCAGTTGTGATGCTGAGCAGAGCTGAAATTGCAAACCCACAGAAACAAACATTTTTATTTAGCAGGGACTGCAGGGCTGTGCCACAGGAACATGGAGATCCATGAATGCTGCTGGATGGCTTCGTGCTCCTGTTGTCCTGGATAATCCTGGATCTAATGTTCATTTTGTTAATAGGGGTTAACCTCAACCTCTGGTTTTACGTTAGGTCTTGCAGGTGCTGACACAGCCCACCTGTTGCAGTCTTTGCTGCTGTGGAATGTTGGTAGAGCTGGTTTTGTAGCTGATGTGAGCCATAAAATGGAGGAGGAGCAAATGCCTGGTAGGTAGAGGGCCCAGGCTGCTGGAGCAGCCATGGCTCCTGAAAGGATGTATCCAGAGCAGAAGCTTTAATTGGAGAGCATCAGCCTTGGTGTGCTCCTTGCAGGAATGAGTGGGTTCGGCCTAATGAGGGATGGAATTTGATTAGCATCTGTTTGCTGCATTCTCCTCTTGCCTTTCAGAAATCTTGCCTTTCAGAGCTAATGAGCTCCCCTTGGGACAGAGGAGCTCCTTCCTTCTGCCTTGGACAGTCTTAGTCAGTGAGGGATATCTGTGTTACTCTGGGGGTTGGTGGATTTTTCATGTGAGCTTGGGTTTATTTCTTCCAAGAGTGATTTCTGGGTGCAGTTCTGCATCAATATTCAGAATTTTGCTTCAACATTGAAGTTCTTGTTTGAAAAGCACCAAGTAATGAGCAGCCTTTCTCCCAGAGCTTACTGTGAAAGTATATTCAATTACAAAGGTTAGTGAAGGTGAAGTAATTGGTGTATCCAAGGGTATTTTTTACCCATTTCTCTCTTAGTACTTTTTCTTCCTCCAGCAGTGCTGAACTAAGCACCTGCTGCTGCTCACTTGAGCCTGTGTGTTTACTTATGGGCCCACATGAATGAATAACAGATCTGGGTTAAAAATAGTCTGTTCATGAAGATGTATTTTCACCTGGGATCAATCCCCTGGTGTATTTTGTGTGCATTTTGCAGGCTGTTGTACCTGGCTGGTGGAATCATTGTCCTGCCTCACTTCCTATAGAAAAAAAAAAAAAAAAAAGATAAGCAGTGAAAACATTTCCAAAGTAACCATCTTCTTCAACAATAGAAGATGGTGATTAGTAATGCACATCAGCACTTCAATCAGACTGGGAAAATCATGTCTTAAAACCCAAATCAGACTGAGTTTCTGTCTTCTCTGTAATTCGTGACAGTTTTTTGGAATTAAATACATCAAAACCTTTCAGTTACTCACAATTTCCATGTGTATACATATGCATATGTTTAAGGCAAGCTATAGGAATTGAGCAGTGCTCTGATTTTTTGTATCCTAAGAGCAAAGTTATTTCATGTGAGAAACTGCTGGCCTATTTATAGATTCTTTATAGTGCTATATTCAACTCCTTCCCTGTCAGATCTGTCAAACCCTGGGGTTTTTCCCTGGCAATTATAAATGGGAAGGATGGCACATGGGACAGCATCTCCAGAATCCAGGCCTGTACTACAGCTTTTGGCTCATGAGTCCTGCCAGATGAGAGAGACCACAGGGCTCTGGGAGGCCTCAGTTTGAGTAAAACCTAAAGCAAAGAAAGCTTTGTTTTTCTGCTTTCTCATACAGTTTTTCAGAATCATTGTTTCATGATGTCACTGCAAGTCTGGTGTGGAAATCTTAATAGCATGTTGATGCAGCAAAACCAAGAAAAGTCTTTCTTAGCAACCCCTTTGTTAGTTGTGACACTTTCTTCACTTTAAATAAAAAGCCTTTAACATGTACAGTTTAATCTACCTGGGGTGGAACATTTATGGAAAATGAGCTGCTTACTTTAGGGGAGGAACCTGGGATCTGAAACTCCTATTTGTGTAAAAGTCAGTTATTCAATTTTCAGAGCTTTGGAGTGTGTCTGGTTTGGAGAAGCCCCTACATTCCCAAATCCCACATTTTTTGAGAACCTGCCAAGATGCTGCTACTTCCAAGTTTCCAGTCCTTGTAACATGAATTGTATTAAATCAGGGCAGTGGTCTCTAACGTCATTTGAGGAAGGAGACCCTTGTACAAAATTTTTATTGTTTTTTCAGCTCTGTCAACTACTACAAGAGATGTTGCAAGTCTCCTGTCTGATATCAAAAAAAACCAGCTGCTGTGTGCAAATAACTGGCTAAATTTCTTGAATTTCTCCTGCAGGTGGTTTGTGTTGGTTCAATGGCAGAATTGGAGGAGCTGTCTGGAGTGAAAGTCACAGATCTGCATCGAGAAAGGTGGGTCACAGAGACTCTTCTAGGAGACATAAAAAAAAAAAACTTGGATTTTTTTTCCCAAACTCTGGCAGGCAGATTTAGGGCATAAAAAAGTTGTGACGGGACTTGTGATTAACATACATAAATTTTCTTTTTTTCTATTGAAAAACACTTGTTGAACGCTGTTACGACGAAAATTACAGAGATTGTCAAAGGGAACGCTTTGAAGGACCTTTTTGAAGAACCATTAAAATGAAAGCCCAAACTGCTGTCATCCTGATAGACCAGCATGACGTGAACTTGTGCTGACTTGGTGTTGTTTGGGGTTGCTGGTGTTTTTTCCCCACAGCATTGACCAGCTGAGCATCCCGTCGCGCTGCGGAAAGGGCAGCCTGCGCCGCGTGCCCGAGGTGTTCGACTGCTGGTTCGAGAGTGGCAGCATGCCCTATGCCCAGGTGCACTACCCCTTTGAGAACAGGAGGGAGCTCGAGGAGGCTTTCCCTGCTGACTTCATTGCCGAGGGCATCGACCAGACACGGGGATGGTAATTTTTTTTTTCTGCCGTTCCTTAGCACGCACAATTGCAGAATAGCTGGGTTGGAAGAGACCTCCAGGATGATCCAGTCCAACCCATGCCCTAATGTGGTAGAAAGGTAGATAAGGTATAAAAGAAAGGCCTCATAAAATCAGGCCTTGCTCTGATAAATTAATAGCTAGCTTGTCATTTCTATGTGTAGCTAAGTAGTGTGCAAGTTGTCATGTGAAAAAAGTGTTGGGAATGAGAGTTTGTTAACACAGCAAAGTATTGGTGGGTGAAAAACAGCTGCACTGCAATAAACAAGGAATCTGTCTCATGGGAGTCAGGGAACAAAACACGTAAACTAACCAAGAATAGAGAAATTTGGTGGACAAGTAAAATACCTTTTACTAACCAATGAGTGAAGTGCAAGCTTTTGGTGAAAGGAATGGATAAAAGGGAAAACACAGTTGAAATAAAAGCTTTTGGTAGTTACTGCGTCATGACCACCTCTACAGCAACACCCCAACACCTCAACTAGACCATGGCACCAAGTTCCACATCCAGTCTTTTTTTAAACATATCCAGGGATGGTGACTCCATCACCTCCCCAGGTAAAGCATTCCAGTACTTTATGACTCTTTCCATGCGGCCTGTATTTCCCTTGGTGCAGCTTGAGACTATCAGGTTATCACCCTGTGTCTAACACTTCAGTGCTTTGCTATCTACTTTAATAATTAATATATTAATTTAGCAGCAGTTTATAGTGCATTTACTTCAATACTTTCATATCTTTAATGCTGTACAGATAATTTGACTGTTTCTGTACAGATAAGTGTGTAGTTAGTTTTTTAAACTAAAACACGAGCTTTTGGTGACAAAAAAGTTGTTGTAGAAATACAATACTAGCATGAAAGCTTCTCAGTTTTTATGGAAGACATCATTAGGTAATAGGCATGCACATCTTTGGCCTGGTAAGGAAAAAACTCAGCAGCTGAATGATCACAGAACTTGAGTTATCTACTAGAGACAGAGCTGCAGTTGAGTCAGTTGAAATAGAAGTCAATGTGTTTAGGATTTCAAGCCAATGTATAGCCTGGTAGTTTTTACCCCAAGATTAAGTTTAAATTTTGGGGTTTATATGAGTGAGAAAGACAATTAAATCAAACCTTATGTTGTTAAGATTGTATCATTTACAAAAAAAGTCAATGTTTTTAGCTGTAAACTACATCTGCTTCTTTCACTCTGTATAAATCCTTTTCAGTCATTGGTGAAAAATTTTCCCTGATTATCTGTGGTTAATGTTCTCATACATACTTGTATGCCTACATACAGTTTTAGTTTTAGCATTGCAAAGTGTTTAGTCCACGTCTGAAGTTGAGGTTGACTGTGAAAATTGACAGATTAAGATGAATTTTTGTGTTTTCTGGATTAGTGAGTTTGACTGTGTCCAAGCAGAACTTTTCCATCCAGTAACTTGAGGTATTAGAGCTAAATAAATTCCTCTGGAATACAGTTGACACTCCCCCAACAAACCAAGCAATCAAAGCAGGCAGGATGCCAAATACAACTAAATTTCATGACTTTAGTGAAATGTCTTCACTTTTCAACCTCTTGTGATACAAAAAATTATCTAATAGCTCTGGATATAATCAAATAGTGTTGAGTAGCAAAAGGAGAAACTTAAAACTTAATTTTCCTTTCTTTTTAGCTGGAAAAAAATTTAAAACTAGTGGGTTTTTTTCTCTTTTAATGGAAGAACTCAGGATGAAGACATTTGGTGTGAGCCCTCAGACTTGTGTACCCTAGTCAGGGTGCAGGAGGAGGCTTTCCCTTTTCAGTCTGGGGCAAGATTGCTTTTTGTTCTTAACATCAGCATAAGAGTTCCTGGGAGTCTTACCCAGAGCCAGGTGTGTTTCACCTGTTTCTGGTGGGAAATCAAAACACCTGCCTCAATTCCTGCTGCTCCCACCTTTCCCAGGTTGTTGATGAGCTGGGGCTTTGCTCCCAGCAAGTGTTGGGTGATTCGTAGTAGAGCACTTCTGATTTGTGAAAGACAGAAGATGTAAGGTCTGAGAGAACAAGGAGCAGGTGAGTTCTGAAGTGTTGAGAGCACGGGATGTGATTTGTATTTGGCACGGCCTGTACAAAGTGTGAAGATGGAGAATGGAGATTGGTTTTGTGTCAGGTCAGAGACTGCAGCTGCTGTGAAGTGAGGACTGAGAGGTGGGGAAAGGCTCAGGAGGTGCAGGTCTGGTGGCTTCTGGTTCAGAACAGGAGAACAGGATTAAAAATCAGGAGAGACAAGGAGAAAATTAATGTGACAGAGGTGATTGTCCAGGAAAATGATACTTTTGATGACTTTCTGCATGGATAGAGAAGCGGTCAAATTATATTTGTTAAAGCCACAGGACAAAATCTTAGAGTAGCTGGGTTGCAAGACTGGCAGTCCAGGCAGAGTGGGAGGAAAGGCTTTGCCTCTGTATAGGAAATATAGCAAGATTTATGGTCATGGTCAGAATGAGGTGGCCTACAGGGAATTCACAGTTGGAGGGTTTGAACCACAGGATCGTGAATTTACCCACAGTTCTTCAGGAAAAGAAGGAGAAAAGAATCCCTCCCTGCCTTTTCTCCTAGGTGGGAAGTAGAGCAAAGGAGTGAATTTCTGTCCCTGTTTTGGCTTTTTTACTGTTGTTTAACAGACAGCTCTTTATGTGCAAGGACATACCTAGAAGCAGTCTGAGATTTGGTGAATGGAAGGTGAAGCAGCAGAGAAATTGAGGAAATTTTCAGGAAACAAATGTGTCTGCGGACAAGGTATTTCAAAAATCAGGCACAGAAAGATACTGCTTTTAAATATTCAGGGTTAATGAGGTGAATTTTTAAAGCACAACCTGAGGAACAATCTGAAGAGTTCCATCAGAATATGTGGATCACAGGTTTTCAGAGACAATCTTGTAGCTGTCATCAGCTAAGGTACTTCATGCTGAGACTCTTCGAGTTCCACAATTTGAACATAAACTTTGTGATGTATCCTTGGATGCATTTTCTCAGTCTGCCTGTAGAATTTTCCAAAGACAGGGAATTAGGAATTCCTAAACAATATTGAAGTCTCTCTGAGTTGATTCTGCTTTGTGCTTTTTACCAGCAAACTGGGGTACTCTAGTAGAATTTGTGACCAGTTTGCAGAAAGCGCTGGGAATTGGTCAATGAGGAGCTTTTTAGTAAGTACAGAGGAAAAACTGCTGTGTTTGTAATGAACTTTCAGCCCTGTAGGCTTGAGGTGTCAGTCAGCTGAGTAAATAGCCAGATATTTGTAGTGTTTTTAGGGCTTTGTAGTGTATTTAGGGGTTTTCTTAAGAAAGTTAAAAATCAAGACAGGGATTTTGAAGGTGTGAATGTTTGTGTGGAGGTGGAGGAGTATTGGTTAAAATTAATGAAATTGAACTTCAGTTTAATAAAGAGAATTTGTATCATGCAGTGTGAGTTGAGGTGATTTTGAGAGTTAGGGGCCTGTCTGAGATAAGCATCAGAGTTGTCATGGAAGTCACTTAATGAATGTACTCAGCAACCTCTGCAGAGGACCCTCAAGTGTCAGAATAATGCTTTTGCAATTATAGGCTGCATTTTGATAAAAACAGCTTTGGAACATGCAGATGGATTCCTCCTCCCCCCCCCAAGTGTTTCTCCACTAAATCTTCATGCAAATACATAGTTCTGAGACATAACCTCCTGTGCCTTATTATAGCTTTTTCATAATCGCCTTCTCTTTGAAGGTTGCTAAGCAGTTGTCAGTGTGATGCCTGTTTTGAACCAGGAAAGCTGTGGCCCACCCTCCAGTTACTTTCTTAAAAGTAATTACCAACAGTGCAGTTCCAGCAGCTCACACATCCCTCCTTTGGTGGAGGCTCTGTCTCCTGAGTGTGAAATTATCACATCATCCTGCACTTCCACTTAATTTCCCAGATCTAATCATATATCAGCTTGTGAACAATAGGTGCCTGTGCTTGCTCCAGCACTGACTTCCAAAGTGTCCCAGTTTATAGAGTGATTGTAAACACAGCAAATAGAGTAGGGAGGAACCACTGCTGCACTGTGTTGTGGGAACATTCTCTTATTTCCTAGTGATGGCTGATTTGAGCAGGCAGCTCCAACCTCCTTCCAATCAAACCTTTGGCAGGATTAGAAGGAGACTTCTCTCATTTTGATGACTTGCTTTTATACTTTTGTGCTATGTTCCATTGTCTGTCAGGCTGAAGAATACACATTTAACACCCAAACACAGAAGTGAGCTGGTCCTGAGTACTCTGTTTTGTCCTGTCTGATCCTGTGCTCACCGGTGGGCAGTGAGTAAATAGGAAACTTGTTCAAGGGCAGAATTTCTTTTTTTGTGCTAAAGAGGGAAAATTCTGCAGTTTTCTTCCTCATGATCTTCCTAATGCTTCCTATTAGAGTTTTTCTGCCTCCCTGCACTAGTAGATCTCAGCTAAGCAAACAGCATGATATGCTTCAAATAGGAAGATCTACTTTCAATAAGCTTCTCTTCTGAGTCTGCCACATAAAAATGTTCCCTAGGCTTAAAATTTATCTTTTCTGGAGGAAAGCAGCATAACGAAACAATTTTTTGTAATGAAGACATGCAGCCTTTAGCTTGGTGTATTTTATAAAGTCACATTTATGTTGTCTCTTGTTTCAGGTTCTACACTTTACTGGTGCTGTCCACTGCTCTTTTTGGGAAGCCTCCTTTCAAGAATGTCATTGTGAATGGCCTTGTCCTTGCCAGGTTGGTGTAAATCAGCTCCTTCCTGAGCAGGTTTTTAGTCAAAGAATGTTTCAGATAAGACCTGCAAATTGTAAATGGAATGTGAAATGGACTTTGGGGCCGTTCAGACTTGCCAGGGTGATATCAGTGCTTGCAGGAGGTAAGAGGCATCTGAGAGTGAGAGGCTCACACATCCCAACATCTGCTGCACTGGGTTCTTTCCAGCAGCATTAGTCCTGCCTTGAGAGAGAAAATGAATAACAAGAGTAGGAAAGAATTTATACCTGTTATGCAGAGTAAAGGGGATGATAAATGTAGGTTTTGATGTAATTTAAAGTTAATTATATTTGTTTCCCTTTATTTTCAAATGAAGCATTGCTGGTGGGCTGGAGGGATTGATTCAGAACAAGTGCATCTATCCTCAGCTTTGGTGGGAAGGACACATTTCCTGCTTAGATTTGTAACTTGGGAGTCTCTTGAGTTGGGTTTTTAGGGATTTTTTCAGTTGTTTTTGTAGATTCAACAGTCCTACAGAAAGGATGTGCTAATATATAGATCTGTATAATTGTGTCTGTGTCCACCAGGAGCATACTAGGACAGAAAAGTTGAGCTGAATTTGAAGGGCCTTTTTTCTTGATCCATGTATTACAAGAGTTCTGGGAATTGATGCCTACATTCTGATATTTTCCAGTGATGGCCAAAAAATGAGCAAAAGGAAGAAGAATTATCCTGATCCAATGCACATTGTGAACAGTTATGGAGCTGATGCACTCAGGTAGGATTTCTTTGGTTGGTCAGTGGGATGTGTTGGCTCCCTACTCATGGCAGATGCATACCAAGAGGCTGTTTGGGGAGGTTTGACAATTAGCAGCAGGAAGAAGGTTAATTTTAGAAGCTTCTAGACTACTGTGACAGGAGTAGCTTCAAGAGTGGATGACTGCAAAGAACTGGCAATGGACGCAGTGCATGTCTCCCTAAAGCCCAAGGGATCTGCTTCTTCCAGCACTGATAGTCTGAGCTGAAAATGTGAATAAAGTCTTTGGTAACAACACTACAAGGTCACTAGAGAGAAAGTGCTTTGTTCTGGAGGATGTAAGTACATAATATGCACCTAATAGCACCAGAAGAGCAGAAGTGAAGCAGCCTAATGTGTGTAGATAAATTGTCCTGGTCCAACAGAGATTAAACACAGTTCAAGTGGTTCATTAAAATTACAGGAACATAGAAAGTAATTACACAGTCACTTGGTACTCTGGATTGGTGCACAGACTACATGCATCAAGTGGTACCTTGAGGTAGAGGTACATAAAAGACATTTTAATGACTGCAGGAATGCACTACTTGGGCATTTCTCTAGAGCCCTGTAATTCTTGTGTTTATAAGAAACCCTTCAACTCTGCCACATTGTGTGTTACAGCTACACACAGAACTGATGGGCTGAATGGAAGCTGGATGTTTATTTGGGCAAGATGGTTGTTGCTTCTGGATAATTTAAAAGAATCATTGTGAAGTTCTAATTGTTTCAAGCTTTAGCATTTGACAGACCTAGTACATGTTTACAATGGAGAGTTGGGTGGAGTTCTTAAATTTAATCAAGGTTGCTCTTTACAAATAAACAAGGTGTGTTAGCAGGGTAGCACTGAGTTGGTAGCTGCAATAATAAGAGTGAAAAGGATTAGAGTTACTCATATTGGAGATTTTTAAAGCACAGGTGATGTTTCTGTTGAAAAAAAAAGAACCCTGCCTTTTTTATAAACAAACCAAAAAAATCTCAAACGCCAGAAGTTACACTTCCATTATTCATGTTTTCTTTTTTTTTAAATTTCTAAGAAGCTAATTCATTTCTCTGCCAGTGTACTCATTCTTTAATGTCACATTTATTTATACCTACACCCACACAGAGAGTAAAAAGCATTGCAGCCTGGGCTCATTTCTGGAAGGAGCTCTGCAATTCAGTTCTCTGCCTTTTCTGAGGCGCTTGATGTTCTCTGTTTATAGCAAAAGCTACAACTGAGGTTTTTTCCTTGGCACTGTTTCCCTGCAGAGTTACTTTAGCTTTTGCAGTACACAAATATATATGTATATTCTAACTCCAGCTTTGAAGTATTCTCAGCAGAAGCTTGATAAATAGATCAGCGGAAAATACAGATATAAGTTGTTGAAATGAGTATGGAATTGAGTAGAAAGGGCAAACAGCAGAAATAACAGCACAGTAAATTTAACAACCCAACTTGAGGCTTCCTGAAATTTGAATCCTGGGTGAAATCTCTCAAAAGGGTCAAAACAGTTACATTTCAGTATTGCTGAAACCTGGGCTGAAGACCTCTCCAAGCTGAGCTATGTCAGAAAGAATTGGCTGGTCATGGTATTTCCAGGCCTTTGCTTTCCTCTGTCCCGGGGTGAGGATTGCTGTTAGAAGTGAGGAATTACATGCTCCTCTCAACCTGGTCTTAAAATGCAGAAGAAATAATGCAACAAGCTGCTGCTTTAGAGGGGTGAAGAAGAAATTACTTACTTTTTTTCTAATGCATTGCCAGCAAACTCAGTAACACTGGCTTCATCTGAAGGAGGTTTTATTTTCTGTCCAGTGGGTAACTGAGTGGGTGTAACTAAACTGATGGAACCCTTATTTTCTTGTGTACCTTATTTCTCCTTCCATAGAATAAATGTGTCTTTGAATGGGAGTAATTGAGGAAATTGCTCTTCTTTTAACATTTACATGTTGTAAGGCAGGATAGGGCTGGTTTATTAAAGCAAAGAAAAAACACCCCAGAAAACAATACTACAACACCATCAAACTGTGGTACATAAATAATTGTGATAGAAGGAAGGTGTGGTTTAAGGATAGACTTAGATTCTAGTTTCATTGAATTACTTACTAGTTCATTGCCATTATTTGTTCTGTACTTCTGTAAACTTACAATTTGAATTCAGGTATGAATTCGTGTTGGTGATCTTTGGGGTCCTTTCTATGAATCTGTGTTTAAAAATGTTTGCTTTTTCTTTTTTTTTAATCCAGTACTGAAAAAGCCCATTTCTGTGCTGCATTACTGTCTGTTTATTCTGGCAGCTCTATTTTTATCTATTGGTTTTAATGCAAGAAGCCTTCTCTCTTGAAGAATTTATGGTCTGGTATTCTTGAATGTGCTGTGTCAAACCCCATTAAGATTTTAAAGCCTCTTAAAGAAAGTGCCTGTAAAGTTATATTAGTTTAGAATCATGATTTTAAAAGTTTAAAAATGTGAGAAAATAGGTTAATAAATTTGGATTTAATAATGCCACAATCTTTAAAATGAAAAAGTGTTTGGTTTGGTTTTCATACTTGGAAAATTAAATGAAGTGTATATAAATCAAAGTTTGTATTCAAGTTTTTTTGACACCTGAGTAAGGCCTGGTTTCTTTCTGAGTTAATTTGATAGATTCCAGTTTATTTCTGAAGACAGAATTTTTTTAGGGAAGAAGATGGGATAAAGCATAAAGATTTTTTTTTTTTTTAACTCATAGACAGTAAAGAACCTGAGGGACAATTCTGTCCCTTGTATAAGTAGTTGGTGTCACCTGGATCCTCTGCTTTGGTCCCTCAGAGCTGCCTCTGGAGCTGAGGCACATTTGTATTGTAGGAGGTGCATCCTTTGTTCCCTTCTGGGGCTGTCTTTTTTGGAAATGTTAATTTCTGGTCTTCCCCTTGAATTTGCCTGTTTTGTTTTGCTCCTTAGTTCTGCCAAGCTTTTCACAATTGAGGAGGTGAACAAGATTGAGTAGAAAGATACTGGATAGTAGTGAAGGAATTCAAAATATTACCAAAACAATAGGTGCTATCCTAAAGATGAACCATGCAACGTCTCCTTGTTTTATTTTTTCAGATGTGATGACATCTGAACATGTGTTAGCACTTCAGTTAACTTTTAGAGTAAAAAAGAAAATTTCAAATCAAATTCTGTATGTAGCATCTTAGAAAAACTCCCGTAGCAGTTCCTAGTAAATGGTTTAATGTTCAATTTGCTGCATGCCTACAATACAGTCATCTTTGGAGTTCTTCATGTGAAACCCTATCAGTATGTGCAGTTTCAAGCTGTGAACTATTGTGCTCTTATTTTGCAGGTTGTACCTGATCAATTCTCCTGTGGTAAGAGCAGAAAACCTGAGGTTTAAGGAGGAGGGAGTGAGGGATATCCTGAAGGATGTGTTCCTGCCCTGGTACAACGCCTATCGCTTCCTGGTGCAGAACGTTCAGGTCCTGCAGCACAAGGTACACATCTGGGGGGGCTGCAGGCAAGGCATTTCTGCTTCTTCAGGGTTAAAGGGAATCAGCATTGTAGGGAAATTCAGCTTGGAAGGGAGGTCATCTGATCTTTACCTCATTGGTCTAAGTTAGATCAGGTTGTATATTGTACTTGCTCTTTATTTGTTATTTGCTGTTTGTACCATGCTTTGTAAAGTTGTAATCAGCTGCATGTTTCTCTTCTTGACCAAGCTTATTAAATAGAAAGAAGGAGAGGAAGGTGGGGACTGCCAAGACATGACATCTCTCATTTCTCAGATTAGAGTGCTGTTGAGTCCCTTTTATTTCTCGTAAGTGGGATGCTGCTGCATTCAGACTTGTGAAATTGAGGTCCAGGCCTGGTGTTTGTGGGGTCAGGACACACTGAGCAATTACCTGCTGCTCCTCACCCCTGGGAACACCAGTTAAAGCCACATGTGCTGGAGGGGATCCTTTTGAGATTGCCCTGCTAAAAAAAAGACAGCCTGGGTGGGTTTTCCTGGTGGTGTTTCCAGAGCAGCTGGAGGCAGCAGTTCCCACTGATCCTGCCTTAGTGCTGCTGCTTTTTCTTTGCTGTTCCTCTGTGTGGTGTGGCCAGCACAGCTCCTGTCCCAGGAGGATCTGTCACTTGGGCTGCAGGTTTCTCTGCACTGACATCAGCAGCACACACACTGAACATGAGCACAACTGCAAATCAGTCAGGAAAGTTATTTTCAGTAGTGGCTGCTGTGACAGTTTCTTGAGCTAACTCATTTGCAGGAACTTTAATTATGAATCTGCATTAAAATGCTTAACTTGGGAATACTCAGTCCTGAATAAATTAGCCACAGCAAGGAGATTGTCTTCTGTAACATGACAGTAATTTTTTAAAAAGTTATATTTAAATGCAGCTTAGAAAAAAGATTCAGAAATGAAATGGAAAGAAAGGCAAATCACAAAAGCAGTACTTGTAGATTACATTTGAAGTCTACTAAAAATGCTGGATGAATGACAAGTTTCTACACTTTCACTGTGAAAGCAAGATTAAAATTTCTTATAGTAATTTTTCATTAAAATTGAAGATTTGATGTGTATATTGTATAGTTTCTATTGAAACCAGTTTTAATCTTTCAGCTGAAATTAATGAGAGAAGGTTCAGTGCAGACTTTTATGGGACAGTGGGAGCTAAATGAAGAGTCCAAACCTTGTACTACACTGCAGTTGCAGTGGCAGCCTGGTCACTGTGGAGAGCTGTCATCTGAATCAATAAAGGCAGCTGAATTCAGAAATCAGTACAGATAACAGCTGACTTAAACAATTGGATTTGTCTGTTTTAGGAACCTCTTTGGGGGAAGAAAGTGTGCTATCTCCAGATCCTAGTATTTAACGAGTCATTTTTTTAGGATTCCTAGACAGCATATATCAGACAAATTTACATGTTACCCCCAAAATATACTTGTTTATCCTGTGTGACCTTTGAATTGTCTAAAGTGAACTTTATAGCTTTTTGCTGTGATCTCATTAAATCTTGCAATGCCACCTCAACTGGGCATGGAAGACCCCCAGTGGAAAATCCAGGTGCTTAAGGAGATAGGTTTGGTAATTCAGCAGATGGATTTTTTTCTTTCCAAATAGCAAAATCCTTCCTATGCACCACATTAGGCAAAAGAATGTGCTATTGGAGGTGATAATGCTTAAATTAGATTTCATGCACAGGTTTAAGCAACTTCATTGTGTTCTGCTTCCTGCAAGAGAGAAAGTAAAATCCCAGTGCCCTGGATCAGGTATAATAATGATTTAATGCTTATTGTAATTCCCCCTTTAACTGGAGTTGGTTAATGACTGCTGACCTCACATTGGGATTGCTTCTCTTCTGCGTTTCTTTCCTATGAATCTTGTCCTCTCTACTGTGAAAATGGATCTGTATTTTCTGGGTTGAATAATCCAAACTCATTTTTTCATCTGGATTCTGAGGGAAGAGAAAGTCTAAAGGCTTTTAAAACCAGCTGTTAAATACTGTTTGTAAATAAAAGCCCCAAAACCAAACCCTGTTTCCAGCTTGTAGTAGGAATGTGGAAAGAGTCAGAGCAGGCACAGACATGGTCTTGCTTGCAAGACACTGCAGAACCAGCAAAGTGATGCTATTTCTCAGATGGCTGCAAACATCAGTGCTCCAGAAAGCAGCAAAAATGCACTGTGTGCATATTGGATGCTAAAAAATCCACCTGTTTGTTCAGGTTACTACGTTCATGTGTGTTTTAATGTGTTGAAATTGTCACATATTTCTAAGCCTACTCTCCAAATAGAATCCATCTGCGTAGTAAATTCCTTAGAAGTGCCTCAGATCTTCCTGGTTGAAGGAGCTGTTGTGAATTCAAAGATCCTGCCCTCTGTCTGGATGCTGGGGCTCACCCTGCACACAGGGAAAAGACTGTTACTCCTTTTACCTGCTTTAGCAGGCCCTAATCACCAGCCTCTTCTGCAATTAAGGGTTGTGGTGAGGCAGCAGTGGGAGACAGGTTTTCCACAGCTCCTTCTCTTACATACCTGTGTCTGGAATTTAATGTGTGTTGGTAGGAAATCAGTGTAACTCAGGGAAGATGCCAAAATAGTGGTGGCTGACAGGTAATTGGATATAGAGGTTTGATTATATACCCTGATGACTTGGAAATGTGCTTTGTGTTTTGATGATAGGATGAGGGAGTAAAATTCCTCTACAATGAAACCACAGTTAAGGAGAGCAATAACATCATGGATAAATGGATTCTTTCTTTCACCCAGTCCCTCATCCAGTTCTTCAAAGCTGAAATGGCAGGTATGCATTTTGCTCAGGGGGTCTGGGGGTGTTTCATGTTTAATTGCAGAACTTGCCTTTCCATAAAGAGATTCCCAAATTCCATGAAAGACTTTGATAAAAGGAAGGAAATCTTTAACCAGCTACCATAATCCATGGAATGCTTCTTTCAAAGGTGTTAAGTCAGATTTTGCTATGCTTGTTCATGAGATTTCAAAAAGTGATGAGGCTTTTTTTGTCACAGCTAATCCTGTGAGCTCAGTGATGGAGCTTGTTGCTGTAACAACGTCTGCTGCAGTGCTTGGAGCAATTAATAATATTATAATAGTCACTGAAAGACAGCAGTGAAAAGAAAGCCAAATAGAATTTGGAGAAGCTGTTAAAAAAGGGGATAAAATGGGCAGTGCTCAAGTCAGCTGAATAAAATAATTTTGAGAACACTGGCAATAATTTTTTCCCTGGTATGGTTCCACGGAGAGGGTTTCTTTGGAATCATGCTGTGGGAGTGTGTGCAGCAGAATTAATGGTATTAGAATAGCTGTAAGAAGGTACTGTCCAGGGTTGTTTTTCCTGCATATTGTCTTTTTCATCATCCCATGCTTCTTGATGTTCGCATTACATTGGGACACTTAATTGCAAAGAGGAGATGCTACAAGAATCCCCTGAAGTAGTTGATAAACTTGCAGATAAAGTCACTGTGGGATATGAAGAGGTTTTGGTGCATTTGAAGGCACTGGAAGGCGCAGATATTTGAAAGAAGGTGACTTTGGCCATTGTCACTCCTGTTCATGAATAAACAAATAACACCACCACCCCCACCCCACCCCCCAATGCCCGTGATCTTAAATTCTCAGAAGAATTTTTAGAAGCCTTGGGCTTAGGAAGGAAGGTATTGAGTGGGGTAACAGATAATCAGGAAATAGCTAAATGCCAGATGTGAGTTCATGAGGACACAGGAAAATCCTGCACTGCACTCATCTCTTGCTTTCCTCCCTCTGAGTGCTGTAATGGTCACTCTCAGCAGCAGCAGTACAGTGAGTTTATCTTGCTATGATAGGTAAACCATTTGATATAAGCAGAATTCACGTGAGCTCATCTAAGACTGTTTCATTAAAGGGAGGAAGAATCCTCAAGCTACCCAGCCTAGCAAGAAGATAAAAGCTGGCTCTCATTGATGAATATGTGACTTCTTCCTGCAAGTTGTTGTCCTTGAAATGTGATGGTGGTTTGTGTTGAGTTTCATGTGCTGCCAAGCAGAAATAAGCAGAGCCTGTGCAAGTTTATGTGCTGCATGTCAAGAGGAAAATACTCAGAGGGACAGCAGAAGATTGATTTGTGACTTTGTAAATCTGGGATGCATGGTTTGAACAAATATTTGTAGGAAGGTGAATATGGGAGTAGAAACTGGAATTATCTGCTCTGGATTTCTGAGAGGAAGATGAAGCTGACAAAGAGGGATGTGTCAGTGACCATCTTTATAAAGTAAGAAGATCCTTTGAAACAGGACAAGAGAGTTCCTGATGGCAAATGACAATGTAAAAACTTCCACGGCAGTAGTGTTGGTATGAAATGCTGTTGTCTTGTCTTAGATGAAGATAACATCATGTGCTCATCAAATGAGTGGCAGTCTCATTTGAAGAGGATTAATAAACAGAATTTTTCAGTTTATTTTTCTGCATAAACTCTGGGTTCAGTCAGGCAGCTCTTAATGAAATGCAGTGAATTTGTGTACTGAGACATGATATCTAATCTGTTTTACAAACCTATTTTGGGATTTTAAATTTTTTTTTTTTTTAAAGATTTTCTACTTCGTATCACTTCAAGTAGGAAAAATGTCAGGAAGAAATGAGGGAAAATTATAATTGGAAACTGATACGGTCAAATGCTCGGTAAAGGAGATAAATAAAAATATAAATTCCTGCAGCTGGAGGTCATGGGGTGTAAGAACTCCACAGGTTTGAAACTGAGAGTGCTGAGAGACCCCACTGACCAGGGAAATGCTGCAGCTGGACTCTGCTTCTTCCATTTCATCCAGTTTCTTTTAGAGTGGAGCTGAATTTTACACCCATCTCCTGCCTCTGGAAAAGTCTTTCCATTAAGTCCAACTTATGGTAATTCTGCCCCAGTTTCTCCTGGCACTTGGAGAGGTGGAAGTGTCAGTTCAGGTGGGGTCAGTGTGGGATTGACCTCACCTGAATGGGCTGAGGGGCAAGGAAGAGGCTGAACCTGTGCCCCTGCAACTCTGGGGTGCTTGAGAGAGCCTGGAAAAACTCCAGAGAGGGGGAACAGCCCTCTGCTGGTCCTGCATGGGGAGAGCTTTGCCTTCCAGGGGTGTGTGCAACTGGAGAAGAGGAGGCCCAGCCCCATTCCCAATATTCATGGAAAATGGCACAAGTTACGTTGTGTTGAAACCTGATGTGTTTCAGGGATGTTAAAACTCTGTATTAAAAATCAATAAGCCTTATTAGGCTTTTATTTTTTACTAAAGTGCTCGATACAAGGATTTATTTTTGTAAAACATCTTTTCCCCTGATGATTGAAAAGAAGTGTGTAGTGTCTCCATGTAGATCTGTGGCTTTCCCCTGAGTCACAAAAAAAACAGATTTCACAATTTGGTTACAGCTATTGAGAACAGAAATGCATTTTTTCCAGACTAATATTGTATTTCTTGTTAAAGATATACTGTGCCTTAAGGATGGGATTTTTGATTATTTAAAAATTTGTTTGTAACGGGTCTCCTAGCTAAATAATGCATAGCTAGAGAAAAGGTTAGAATTTTTTAGGTATTCAAATTCCCCCATAAATAACATCTTCCCCACCATGGTGTGAATCTTCTGGGCATTTCATTTTTAGGTTAAAATCCCAGTTCTCTGTCTTTAAAAACACTTCTTCATTACAGACCATGGTGAAAAATGTGGTGGAGCTTTTAAAGCCATGATCCATTTTACTCAGTAGCTGCTTGATTAATGAAACTGCTTCAGAATGGAGCTCAAAAAGCTCTTGGCTTTTAGAGAAGTTAAATACAAGTTTTTCCTTAGAAAAATTGAGTTCTGTGTAAGGTCCATCCCCCTTATTCCCCCCCACTCCCCCTGCTAGTCTCAAGAGCAGCTGCAAGTTGTTTCCTTGTTGTGTAGTGATGTTGGTGATGACCTTGGTGCTGGCAGCTTCCCATGATTTCAGTTACACAGAACTTGAAAATGCAGCTCTGTTTATCTCTTACCTCATCAGCCTTGCTACTACTTCACATTTTAGCTTACCCTGTTACTTAGAAAAATAGTGAAAAGCTATAATTAATTCAGGGAGACTTGGTTGAAGTAGGTGTCTCATTTTCAATCTGCTGAGCAAAAGGAGGAAGTGTTGGCAGTAATTAAGAAAATTTTATTTTCTGGTTCTGCAGTAATTTCTGTTCAACTTGCAGTGCCTTGGCTGTGTTTGCAGCATGTGCAAATGGAGGATTTGCCCAATCCCCTGCCATTAATAGTCTCTTATCCACTATCCTCTTTACCAGTAAGATAAAAGCATAAGGCTCCTGTAATGTCTGTTTGTGTGGGATTAGGGAAGAAATTTGGGAGGGTGGGAGTGTGTCTTGAGCATGAGTGACACTGTGCATATTGAAAATACAGCTGTAAAATGATCAATATTTAGTCACTTTTTAGAGCTTTCTGCTGTGTTTAACACCAGGACTGTAAATGATGATGTGGTTTCTGAGTGAGGAGCTTTCAGTGGATGGATTTTACCTGCAGGAACCATTTTCCCTTGCAGCTTACAGGCTGTACACGGTGGTGCCTCGGCTGGTGAAGTTTGTGGATGTTCTGACCAACTGGTACGTCAGAATGAACCGCAGGAGACTCAAGGTAGGGATCAGCTGCTGCAGCCCTACACTGGCAGCAAAGTCCTGGCAGTCCCTGGTAATGGGATTCATGGCAGCTCCACACAAAATCTTGGCTTTAAATGCTGTCACTTTGTGCCTGAGAGTGGCACAAAAATTAACTGGTTTCTCTCCTCTCTGCTTTGTGGGAAAACCCAACCAAAATGGCCACTAATTCTTGCACTTGCTCAGTGGAATCAACCAAAGTTAGTACAATTTGGAAAACAAGTGTATTGTATTAACCTAGGAAACTTTTGGAGCCTGTTGGAGTGCATTTCCTGATCCTAAAATTGCTTTGTTTCTTGGTGAATTCTTCATTTAGGGTGAGAATGGGACTGAGGACTGCATTATGGCCTTGGAAACTTTGTTTAGTGTCTTGTTCTCCATGTGCAGACTCATGGTAAGGGAATTACACCCCACTCTCAGTAACACTTTAAAGCAGTTAATGTAAAAGCATCTTTGTGTAGCACAGTTCATTTTCCATCTTTCCCTTTTATTTGCTTATATGCGCCATGGTAGTAAAAAGAAGGCCTGTATCACCTGATTGATAAGGACACATTATAATTTCTTCTCTGAAGTCCAAAAATAGCATTTCAATATCAAGCAGGAGGTAAATAAGTAGTATGAATTCCATTATTTATTTCAGTCTGCATTTTGAATAACATCCCAGTTGCAGACACTGTGTAAGCATTGTTTTTGCTGAACTGTCCTTATGTAATTCATGGTATTACTGATTCATAATGTACAAGCAATAAAGGAAAGCTGGTGATTGAATGCAACATTACAGGCACCATATACTCCATTTATCACTGAGCTGATGTACCAGAATCTGAAAACACTCATTGATCCAGCCTCGGTCCAGGAGAAGAACACTGAGAGCATCCACTACCTCATGCTCCCCCAAGTCAGGTAGGAGGCAGCTCTTAGGTGGAAAAATTGGGGTTTGGTTTTTTGTTGGGGGATTTTTGTTCATTTTTGGGGTTTGGTTTGGTTTTGGGTTCTTTTGTTGTTTTTTTTTTTTTAATTTCACAGCACAGTGCTCTTTCACTTTTGTTTACAACTGCATAGCAAGATACCAAACTGCTTTAATAATGTAAATATTCCTTTGTCTCTGAAAAAACTTCAGGATGCTAGTGAACATGTTCTTTTCTATGAGCATAGAATGTTTATATTTTGATTAGGATCTGATGAATTTTAGTCTTCTTTGCTGTAGGAGAACATTTCCCTTGCAGTACACTTCACACTTCACCCTCAATTTTAGCTGGGAATTTTCCCTCCATATTTAGGCAGTAGATTTGCATTAGCTTAAAGGGCTGGAAATAGGAAGGAAATCAATTAGGAGGAATGCATGTTCCCAATTCATAATATTCTTTTATGGTGGGCAGGAATATCCTTTTTTACTCCTCAAACTGTGTGTTTCCTCAAAGCTGTAGTGCCTAACTGTGAAAGGCCCTCAAGGATCAGAGATCCTTTGCAGTGTACTACCTTGCAGGTATTGCAGTGAATTTCAAGTTCCTGCAGCACTGTCTGCTCTGGGTACCTGAAAATAAGAGAAGAAACTTCCCTTCAGTGTTGCAGCGCAGTATGAAAACCCTCAAGGACAGGGAACCTGACCTTGATACTTTACAGTTTAAAAATTTAAACCTTCTCTAATGGTGTATCTTTTTATGGCTGCTGCATGCTTTGAGGAGGGTGTATGGTCTTTGTGTGAGCTTTAATAGTTCGAGTTCCCACAACAGGGAGCTGGAGATTGACAAAATGATGGTGCTGATTTTCTGTTGCCTGGGCAATTGCT
This sequence comes from Certhia americana, assembly GCA_018697195.1. Lineage (NCBI taxonomy): Eukaryota > Metazoa > Chordata > Aves > Passeriformes > Certhiidae > Certhia > Certhia americana. Next base: position 3,732,181 of record CM031868.1, on the reverse strand, counting down.
GTGAAGAATATATAATCAAGGAATGCCACCCGCATCAGGGAACTGCCAGGAATAGGTTTGGACTCATGTAGAAAGGAGTCAGTGAAGGATGGGGAGCTGTTTGCAGGGACTCAGTTCAGGCATGGGCTTAGCAGAAGCATTTAAAAGTGGCTTAGTCACTCTTCACTGCAGTTAGTGCTGACTTGCTGCTGCATCATGAAAATATGGGATGTATTTGAGGCTTGCACCACTTTTCTCTGTATTGCATTTTGTTTGGGTTTTTGTCTGTTACTAGTTTGTGGAATTTATTGGATCCCCTGTGTATCAGTTGTTCCCTTGTCCCGTAGGAAAAAAACCCCCAACTTTTCAAATCCAGAGTATTGTTGAAGTTGGACTTTCAAAGCACATCACTGCATTTACTTTGAAAGTTCTCTGGTACAGCATAAGGACAATATTGTCCATTAATAGGAAGAGAGATTTTTGGATGTAGTTACAGGAAATACCACTTTACCAGTATAGTGAGTGCAGATAAAGCTGAAGGACTTGGCCACTTTCACAACTGAGCTTGACTCAACCCCTGTGTTAAAACCCTACTGAGGTCATGCTTGGTTGCTCAGTGTCTGAACAGATAGGTTGCACTAAATTTTGTGGATTTGCATTCAGTCTTTGAAAAATACTCTCATGTTGAGGCTCTGCAATGTTGTTCAGTGATATTGAAATACTGTCACAAAATCCTGTATGAAGCTTTCTGGGAGCAAAATATTCCATCTTGTAATTTCCATGTTTCCAAATTGTTGGAGGATCATCCTCAGGGACTGGCTTTTGAAAGAACAAAAGCTTCAAAAAAGGCAGAACCAACTCAAAGCCTTAATGCTGCAATGGACATATTTCGGTTGTAAATTTTGCTTCCCCAGCTCTACTTTTTCTGGCCTGTCCTTAATGAAGTTGTGGTTTTCATCCCAGTACTTCTGCTCCTTAGGCTACAGCAGTATCTGTGTTCATTTCATTTTATTCATATCTGTCTTTTTAACCAAAACCTCTGCTCTTGCTTTGATACCTGAGTGGTTTTAAGGGAGCTGCCCAATTAGTGCATCTAATCAACAAATCAGGAAAAACACATTTTCAGAACATTTCACTGCTTGTACATTTGAAACAATATGTAAATGTCAACTGCCTCAAAAAAAAAAAAAAAAAGCAAGAAATTCAACCCCAATCTTTTCCCCACCCCACCCCCAAAAACATGCCAAAAGGCAAAAAAAATCCCAACCCTGCCTTGCCTCAAAATGGAAGGGTGTGAAAATTATTGAGACAGGAAAGATGTTAAAACTGTAAAATATCAAGCTCAAATATCTTCAATTTCTGGAAAAGATGTTAAATCAAGATCCAGTGAGTTGTTACAGGGAATTCATTGTTGCTATCAGTACCCTATTTATGATATCTTTCTGCTTTTTATGATATTATTAATGTAAATTGTACTTTTTATTGACTATTACGAGAATAAGTTGTACAACTCAATCCTCTACACCTTGTGAGAGGTGGTAACAAAAGATGTAAAAATAGCTCTGCTGTTTGTTTTCAGCAAGTTATTTCCTCCTCATCTTCTCCACAAAGAGAGAAGAAAAACCTGTTTGTTCGTTTTTCAAATTGCCCCAACCAGGGCATAATTGAATCGGTTGGAGGAAATGTCAGAGAAGGGGGTAAAATGTTTTCAATCTGCTCAAAGAGATGTGATGAAAATGAAGCAATTATAATGTTTCCTTTCTAAACTAGGGAGGATCTCATCGACAAAAAAATTGAAAGTGCCGTTTCTTGTTTGCAGTCCGTGATTGAGCTGGGACGAGTGATCAGAGACAGGAAAACCATCCCAGTCAAGGTTAGAGCTCCTCACACCTCTTGTCATACCTTGGGAATGTGTAACAGCTTTGTAACTTTGGGATAAACCTGGGGAAACTGAATGGTTGAGTTTCTGTTTTGGCTTTTTTTTCCCCCCAGTATCCTTTGAAAGAAGTTGTAGTTATCCACCAGGATCCAGAGGCTCTGGAAAACATCAGGTCTTTAGAGAAGTACGTGCTCGAGGTAAGAACGTCACGTTTCAAGGGGATTGTGTCTGTTGGTTACCTGAACAAACCTTCCCTGTTGACTATATTAGCAACTCACAGGTGAAGAGAATTTCCAGGAGAGCTGTAGTGAAAGGGGTTATCACTGGGTGATGTGCCAAAGTCAGTTTAGTGTTGAGATCCTTAATCCTACAAACTGACCACACTGGACTGAGAGGCTGTTAAAATCTGACTTGTTTGTGTTCTCTAAAGCCATGAGATCCATCTTCAAGGATCAGTGACACAAAATTCTTGTTCTGTTCCCACTAAGCACTGGCAGTACAGGATCTGAGGGGGTTTTTCCTTGTGCAGAAATGGCGTGGCCCCTACCCTCTGCCTGTTCTTGGCAGCCTAGGGATTCTTTCTTCCCTTCAGTGAGGCGTTTGTAACAGCAGATCTGCTCATGTGCTTAAAATACACTGTCATGTTGTGATTGAAGTTGCCATTGTCAAGGTCAGATGCTTTACCTTGACAAAGAGAACAAAAATGTGCATCTTCCCAAGGAGGACAGCTCGCCTCACTTGTCTGTGTGAGGGCAGCCATGTCAGTCAGGGAATTCAGGGGAGGAAGCACAGGAGGACCTGTGAAACTTGTGTTACATAGAATTCCAGCAACACGAACCTTCCCCAAGCCTAAATACACATCCATGGAAAGTCTCTAGAAATACTGCTGGGAGAATGAGCACTGGCTCAGGAAGTCACAGCTCAGTGCACAGGACCTCTCCATCAGTGCTGTATGATGCTTGCTTTCAGTTACTGTGGGAGTTAAATGCTTAACAATTGTTCACTAGAGGAATTTCAATTTTAAAAATAGTAGTTGATTTGCAAGTGGGACTGTAAAGATTTTCTGTCATGTTAACTTATTGATTATTGCTCTTAGACTTGGCAGTTATGATCCTTCACTTCAGAATTGCTGTTATTAATTATAATAATTTCAATATCTGAGTCTCTTCAACAGCAGAATTCTGTGAAATTTAGGCTAATGTCTGTCCCATTTTTTTTTGGATCTGAAAAATGGATTTGTAGATTATAGAGAATCCAGTTTTAAGGGAGATGAGCTTTGCTTCCTCAAAATACTTCCAGAAGAGTAATTGCTAAAATCTGTTGTCAGCATCTACAACTAATGAAAGGTAACAAAAGAAGCTAACAGTTTTTAAATCATTATGTAATTGGATTGTACATTAGTATGTTTTGATTTTTATTCCTTTGCTATTGCAGACAAAAGTATCTCTTCTGGAGACATGAGTTAGAACAAACTCAGATGCCTTTGTGGAAGCACAAACACAAAGTACTGTCTATTGTCGTGGTTTTATTGTGTGTCTTAAAATTCAACAAGCTGCTGCTGGAGTTTAGCGTGTGTTTTATTGTACTGCATGGCAATCAATCCTGTTGTTTACTGGATGGTGCAGAGCTAAAGAGGTCAGTGATTGCAGGCAGGCTGGGCAGCATTGCTTGGGCTGCATTTGCAGCTTTGTTCATCAACCTCCTGCCTATTCAGAGCTTGAGAACCTTCAGTGATTGCCAGGAGTAAATTTGCAGATGCCAGAGGTAATGAGTAAGGAGAATTACACCATTTAATTTTGTGTAGTTGCTGACAAAAGAATGGGAAAAATATACTTGTCAGTTCTTCAGAAATTTCATTCATTGCTTTTGCAGAAGGAGCTGTAGTCTTTGATCTGCAGTGCTGCTCTCATCTTCAGAACACAGCAAGTCATTTAAATAAATGGATTTTAATATTAGAACGTGCCAGATTATAGAGTTGTCATGCAAAAATAGCCAAGCTCACAGAATGAAGTAAACCCAGAAGGCTTTTTAGCAACTGGACACAGTTGCATTATATTAATTTCTATTTGAGGCCTTTTACAAGCCGGGGTCAAGACTTTTCTTCCCAACTGCTTCCAGGGAAGGGTTTTTTTCTGTATAAATTTGACTCTGTGCACAGTCAGAGTCTTGTTTCCATCCAACCTTTGTATTCTCTCCAACCCCCAGCCCTGTGTAGGGCTGCTGTAAAACAGAGAAAATTGACTTCTCCATCCAACCCAGGGACCGAGCCTGTGGCGGGGCTGAAATATCTGACACGGGAGCTGTGGCTGGGGGGGCCAGCAGTTTTTCATTTTTTACACTATTACACAATAAACACTTATTTCCCTTTTTAGGCTACCTGCTTAGAGAGCCCAGCCCAGCTGAAGCACAGCATTTCTGACATTTCTCCCTCTGTTCTGAGGACTGGGCATATCTGGGGCACATGGCACCAGCTAAAGGCTCTTGTATGTTCAGGCACTCCATGTACAGCTCTTCCAGCTGGTCATGGGGAAGGGCTGGTTGCCTCAGTATGTCCACATGAGACTTGAAAGATGTGTTAAGGAGCTAATTTTGAGTAATTAGGAAGATAAAATGAAGAATTACTTTAAGTCAAAGCACTGAGACTGATGTAAACAGACCTAAGATACAGATTTGCCTGTTTTTCTAAGAGTCATTCTGGGTTTTTAAATGGATAATGTGTACAAAAGAATGGCTTCCTAATCTAATTAGTACAGAAAACTTGTCCTTACGGAGTTGGCTTCTCTGTGATTTATCTAATCAGGCCCAAAGACATCTTTCAATTTGTGCTATTTTTTGGATTATTATTTCTTTTCCCCCATGAGGTTGTCATTTACAACTCGTGGGCTCATTTCCAGCAGCACCCCATTGAAACTGATTTTCTGAAGTGCATAATTTTCATTAGATTTCCTAAAAGATGTATTAAATAAAATTAGATTCAGTTGTGTTCTTGGCTCCTCATGTCAGTAGATCTTCCTAGGGAATTAGGCTGCAGCTCAGAGGTTGTATTTAAGCATTATTTCTCAATTCAAATGTTTGGCTACTTGCTAGTCCTATCATACTGATGCTGCCATTTACTTCTCCTTCCTAAATGCCTTGGAGCAGCTTGTTTGCCAAGTGCACCTGGTGGTGCTGTAGGATGGTGATGGGAGCTCTGACCACCATCCAGTGGGCATTGAACACCAAATGCTTCAAGTGTTGGGCAGCCTGGCAGACAGAGCCCACTGGATTGCAGTGAAATGTTCATCCTGGTCTGTGCCACATGTTTTCCAACTCCAGACATATCCCACTTCAGCTTTCTTCTCTCCAAAGACTTCCTTGGTCTTTCTTCACATGAAAACAAAGTTGTCCTCTCAGTCAGTTGTTGTGCAAAACTTCCCACAGCACCACCATATTCCCTCCAGATATGGAGACAAAATCTACATGTGCAAGTCAGAACAACAGGCACACACATTGCTGCAGTGTCTGGGGCCCCTCCTGAAGTCCATGCAGGTTTTATAAAGCTGTTTTGGCTGCAGGGCACAGCCAGAAGCTTTTCTGAGCAGGGTTGTTTTCTGTGCAGTAAGGGGCTGGAATGAACAGGTAAGAAGGAGACAAAATGAGGCCATTTTGTACAACCTCAGCCATAAAGAGAGGTTGGTTATGGTTTCCTGGCTCAATGTGTACTGAAAGGCCCGTTCCAGCAGAATTTTCCCTCCTGAGCTCTGCCAGGCCATTAGTGTCGGAACCCTGGACATGGAGGATTTCAGGCTTCCTCTGCTAACAGAGACTGAGCCTCAGAAATACACAACGTTAGACCTGAAGCCATGGAAAAGGCTTCCAAAACTGAGTAATAGCACTGAAATTATAAGTGTGTAGTTGAATTGAAATGTGTTATCTCACAGGGTGCAAAATTTAGAGTTCAGAGTTTTAAGATATAGTAATATATATGTAACAAGATGGAGGGTTTAAGATGTAGTCATCTTCTCCTTCTTCTTCACAAGTTTAGGTAATTTTGTGTGATTAGTTGGAAAAATCCCCCGTGGGGACATGAGTAGCCAGTTACTGAGTTAGTAATTAAAAGAAGTTAGTTAGCATCTCATAATTAAGTAGTTTATACAATAAAATATTACTCTGTACTCCATTTTTGCTCTGTTAACAATATATGGAAGCACTCACAGTCAATGAAACAATAACTTAGATAAAAAATAATAAACATCCAAGTCCAAATAAAAATTTTCTCACACTTGTAATCCTGACCTTAAAAAAAAACCCCAAATAAACCAAAAGATTCACCACACAGTGGTGGTGCCCTGTGTGAGGAACAAACTCAGGCCCTTCAGATTATGAGACTGTACCACTGCACCCAGAGGGAGTGGGTTTAGCTCTTCAAGCAGTTGTAAGGGGGAAATAAGAAGGGCTGTTGAGTAGGGGGCTGATTTGAGGTGAGAGCTGCCTGTTACAAAGAGAGAACTGCTACCTGAACTTTGGGGGTGAGGCTGGGCTCTGCTGCCAAAGGTGGGCTCAGCATTGAGTTTGTTTGCTCTCCAAGTGCTGGCCAGTGGTCTCAGAGACAGTCATGTCCAAAGTGATGCCTTCTGGAGGCTAACTTGGAACAGAGACTAGACAGGGCAAAGGATAAAGTAGGGATTTACTAAAAGGTTTCAATGGGTACTCTTGGGCCACGCAAGAGTCCAGCCGGCCCACACCCAAGATGTGTCAGAGTCAGGAATTCTGAAAAATATTTCACTGTGTGTTTTAAGGGATGAAAAACCTTTGACAAAAACTGTTTTTAGCCTTTGTTCATGGAAAGGGCTTCCTAGGCTCTGGGATGAAACAGAAGTTTCAAGAATGTGTATTAGATGGTAGCATAATATGTAGTTTATCACAGGGTGAGAATTTTAGATTTCTGGGGTTTCTAGAATGGTAAGCAGAAAAGACAAGATGGAGGAACCTCATGGTTTTCGGGCTTCTTCCTTCTTCATCTGCTCCATCTTCTGCTGTCACAGCGGCACTTTCTAATTGGTTTAGAGACAGATTTTCTAACATAGATGATAGGTATTGGGAAGTTACTGTAAATACAGTAGACGTAGTTTTTAGGATAAAAGTACACCGCTTGAAGGTGGGGGATTGTGTCTGGAACTGACCTGCTGTGAAGAACTCAGGTAGTCAGGGAATGAATGTAATAGATAAGAAAGAATAAACAACCTTGAAAAACAGAAGAGACGACTCTCGACCATTTCTTCATTCTCTGGCTGGGGAAAAAAGACTTTTGCATCTCGGCAAACACTCAAGACATTTTTTAAAACCCAAGAAAGATGCACCCTGAAGTGGTCACAAAATGGACACCCAGGTCACGAGGTCTCACATTTTTATAAGTTCTGGTCCATTAACATATTAGAATCAATTGTCCAACCATAGCTTCAGGTTATGAAGCTCCATCCTCCTTGTTGTTTCTTCTCCCTTCACCGTTGGTTTCGTTCTTGGGCCTGAAAGTTGTCAAACTAGAGAAGGAATTGTTTTATCTATCTACACCACGAAGAGAGCTTAGCGGCACTGAATATAAAACCTTCAACTACTCACCAAAACAGCACAGACTCTAAAAAAGACAATAGCTAAAACCTAAAGCATCAAAGCATGTTCCTTGAGCATGCCCTGACTGTGCTGTGGCTGAGCTCTGTGCCCTGTGTGTCCCTGCAGGAGCTGAACGTGCGGGCGCTGACGCTGTCTGCGGACAAGGGCCGCTACGGGGTGAGGCTGCGGGCCGAGCCCGAGCACACTGTGCTGGGCCGCCGCCTCAAGGGCGCCTTCAAACCCCTCATGGCTGCCATCAAGGAACTCAGCAGCGAGCAGCTGGAGAGGTTCCAGGAGACAGGTAATGGGACATCACTGGAGGATGGCATGGTATCCTCCTGTGGGCTATGGGGAGCTTAAGGCCTGCTTCCCTTGAGGAAATTGGGAGGTTTTATATTCCAGTATTTTTCTGACAGTGAATCAGAAATGGCAACAAACGCTGATCTTAAACTGTTATTTTGAAGTGTTTCTTCCTGTCGGAGGAGGTTTAGGATGGATAGGAGGGAAAGGTTCTTCCCTCAGAGAGTATCGAGCACTGCCCAGGCTCCCCAGGGAATGGTAACATTCCCAAGGCTGCCAGAGCTCCAGGAGAGTTTGGACAGCGCTCCCAGGGATGCACAGGGTGGGATTGTTGAGGTGTCTGTGCAGGATTTGGACCCAGTGATCCCTTGAGTCCCTTCCCACTCAGGATGTTCTCTGATTTTAAGTGCTACCGTAAAGCCAAGATGAAGCAGAGAATAAGCTTTCTGTGAGACTGAATCAGATTGGAACTGCGTATTTGTGCAGTAGCTTTTATTCTAAAAGCATTCCTTTGATTCCAGAGTTACAAATGGGTGTGAATTTTGCAGCTATATCTGTTTAGCAAACTGCTTAAATGGAGATTTGGAGTTGGTGGGGTATACAGGTTATTTTTAAGTTTTATTCCATTCAGATGGTTCCACACAAACAGTTGCTGAACTGCCTGGGTTTTAGTGAGCTCTGCTGCCTGGAGAAGTGCTTGTGTGAAAAATGGGAATGTGGGATAATTCAGTGCTGTTTACCAGTGCTTAACTGCCATTTGACTGCATTGCCAATATATGCATTTCACGTGTTTGGAGCCTGATACTTGGTTAAAGCTTTCTGGATTTAAAATTGGGGATTTTACTTGGATGGTGAGAGATGCTCTCCATCTGCCAACCCTGCAGGCAGCATTGTTGTGGAAGGACATGAACTCCATGGGGAAGATCTCCGTCTCATGTATCAGATGACAGAGGGATCTACCCAGTTCGAGGCACACTCCGATGCTCAGGTACTTTATTGGTTATTTCCTCTCTTTCTTTTTTTGATTAAGGTAAGAATTGCTCAGGAAGCAATAGGAAAATGGTGAGGTGAAAGCTGGCTTGGGTTTGTTAGTTCAGGTAGTTCAGCATGTTCCAGGAACATGTGAATTCTGGAGCTGTTCAATGCTCTCTCCACCATCGTATTTTATACCTGAGGAGCTCTCTAAAAGCATCCTGAACTCCTGAGAGTGTTAATTCCACCTTGTTTCCAGTTTGTCACCCATTCATCAACATCCTTTGCTTTTGCTCAGGTTTTGGTGCTGCTGGATGTGACTCCTGACCAGTCCATGGTAGATGAAGGAGTTGCCCGGGAAGTGATCAATCGCATCCAGAAGCTTCGCAAGAAGGTGAGAAATCAGTGGGGTGGGACAAGATGTTTTCATTTTCTTTTCAGCAATCTGGGCAGTATGCAGCAGAGACTGCATTTTTAGTTAAGCATGAAGCCCTGTACCGTTTACTCCTCATGTATGGCTTTCTGATTGAATTCCCTTGCAAGAGCTCTAAAGGATGTGTAGAGAAAATTTTCATGGGACATGTTATTTTGGAAAAGATACTTGTGCAGTTAAGGCTGCAGAAATCATACATTCATAGAAAAGTCTGGATTGGAAAGGTCCTTTCTTCATCATAAGACTGAAAAAAATATGAATTTGTAACAAAATAGAAATTTTGTATATTTTATATATATTAAAAAAAATACCTATGTAGATTTTATGTATACATATACACACCTGTGCAGTATTTTTTTTAAATATATGTATATACACACCTATGTAGATTTATATATTTTAATGTTTTTTGCATATATAAAACTTAGGAGGATTTATTTCTGTAAAAAATATAACCAGGAAGGAATGTGTTGATGGAAGACTTATTTAAATTTAGTTCTATAATTACATAAGGCCATAATTTATTTTCATTATAATGAATATAAAAATACTTAACCTTCTCTAAACTCTTACATTTTACGACTCTCCCTGTTTTAGCAGAAGGGTTGTTTTTTTACTAATTCTTTTGAGGAAGCTTTTAACAACTGCCTGATAATTTTTATTTTTTTTTTCCTTAACTTGGCAAGTATTCCTCTCTTGGTTGGTGGGTTTGCTGTCAGTAATGGTGTGTCTGTGTGTCCTGCAGAGGAACCTGGTCCCCACAGATGAGATCACGGTGTACTATAGGGCCTTGCCAGAGGGGGAATACCTGGACGCTGTCATTCAGCAGCATGCTGAGTTTATTTTTGCCACAATAAAGGCAGACCTGAAGCCTTACCCGGTGCCTACCTCAAAGGAAGTTCTCATCCAGGAAACAACCCAAGTAAGGAGGAAAAGCACTGCTTGCATGGTTCATCTTCCTTGCTTTTAACCCAACAAGCTGCTCCAGTTACAGAATAATGGTGTCAATGTTTATAGAGCAGATATTGTTTTCTATTTATAACTTTCTGTATTAGTCTTTGTCAGTTTACAAAAGAAAGGAGTTGGGTTCTGTATGCGTGGTGTTTTTGAAAATCAAGCTGCTTGGATACCAGAGTAAACAACTGAGGCAGTTGTTTGTCTGAACTTAATACAGAGTTATTTGTACTTGGATTAGTGTGTTGTTTGAACAGCCAAAATGTTGTTGCTCTGATTTTTTTAGATTAATAGACTTTTGTATTAGAACTACTCCTTCTAGGCTAAATTTGGCTTAAGACCAACTTGTTTAATATTTAAGAATGTTTTTCTTTCTGCCCTGTGTTGCTGAAGCTGTCTGGTGTAAAAGGGTAGTTTCACAGTTCAAATCAGAAGTAATTTCTGTTGTTTTCTTTGATTGCTTCTTCTGTCATACTTGATGATAGTTTTGCCATGGTTTTACTGAAACTTACTCTATTTAAAAGACATTCCTAGCAGAACTGTGAATGAACTGTTCTTCAGTGTAAATGTCCTGCTGGACCACAAAGATTAATTTACACAAGAGTGCAGGATCTGTCAAGACTTGAAATTTGATTTACAGAATGGCTGGGAAGGCAGGGAATAGCTGAAAGGAAAGGGCCCATTTCATCCATCTTAATAGAGTGTGTAAAAGAAATGTTTTACAGTTATTAATGGCACTTCTGAAACACAATCTGTACAGATTTGAAAAAAAGCCCTGTTTGGCCATTTTCAAAACTATCAGTTTCATCTAGTGACAGACAGGAGTAAATACTGTGGTTGAGAAAGTTTCTTCTAAGTATATATTTGATACTTCGGACGGACAATTTGATGTAAAGTCTACATCAAATCTGAATTGGAATGTAAAAGTAGCTGGAAATACAGTGCTGGGAAGCACCTGTCTGATTGCCTGCCTCAAATCACTTGTGCCTGAGTTTTAGTGCTGGTCACTGTTGCTTTCCATGAAGACTTTCATGCCTGTGCAAGTATGGTTCCCCCCATGCTTATTTGACTCTTACCTAAATCTAATTTAGTATATTTTAGTGAAGAGAAAACCATTGTGGAAAGATGAGTGTAGTGGTTTAGTCATAAACACTGCTGTGTATGTAGACATGAAATTCTCCCCTGACAAGCAGGCACCTGACCTGGTTTTTATGGATAGAACTGATGGCTGTCATCTGGATGACAGCAAAAACCAGACAATCCTTTCAGCTGTGGAGATGATGAGCCCAGAAGATGTTTGTAGGTCAGGCCATGCATTTGCACAAATGTAGAATTTCACACAGAGAAAATGTACAGAAATCTTCACTAAATAATACTGTCCTGCCAGCCAGCTCTGTGGGGCTGTTGATGGATCAGTGCAGAGAAATGCAGTTGTCTCGTTGTGGGCATCCAGCTGACAGGGCCTCCTGACACTTTGAAACCTTGGCAGGGAGGGTGTTTCAAGCAAAACCATGAGCAGAGAACTGGATTTGTTCTTTTCTCTGGAGACTGCTCCAGGGAGATCTCAGAGCCCCTTCTGATGCGTAAAGGGGCTCTCCAGGAGAGCTGAAGAGGGCTTGAGGCAAGGAATGAAGTTACAGGACACAGGGAATGGCTTCCCAGTGCCAGAGGGCAGGGTTGGATGGCATCTTGGGCAGGAATTGTTCCCTGGGAGGGTAGGGAGGCCCTGGGACAGGGTGCCCAGAGCAGCTGTGGCTGCCTCTGGAAGTGCCCAAGGGCAGGATGGATAGGGATTGGAGCAGCCTGGTGTAGTGGAAGATGCCTATGGCAGGGGGTGGAATGAGATAGTCACTAAAGCACCTTCCAACCAAGCCACTCTAAAATTCTATGGAATGTTGCAAGTCCTGAGTGCTGAGGGGGTGCAGTCTGTGTGTGGGAAATGGAGGCACAGAAGAACAGAAGTCATGCAGTTGTTCATTAGTGTTTTATTTTACAGAGTCTCAGTTACAGAATCATAGAATGGTTTGGGTTTGGGAGGGGACCTTGAAGAGGTTCCTTGTGGTTCCAACCCCTGCCATGGGCAGGGATAGCCACTCCAGAGAACCTCCTTGTGGAGGTGCTCTCTGCTCTCTGCCAGCTGCCTTTTCTGTGCTTATGGGCTTGATGTGCCTCTGAACTCTTTGTCACACACTTAGACTTTTAAACAGATGTTGCAGAGAGAAACAGATGACTGAGATTTCAGTGCAGCTGTCAAGTGCTCCTTGGAAGTTTCTGTTGCTGGGCCTGCAGAGATGGATTGCTTAGGGCAGGTGCTTGACTCTGTTCTGCTGCAGCTCCTTTGTCACATCGAGAACAGTGACACGAGAGAGCCCTTCCTGAGAAATGCTTTCATGTGAGTGTGTCAGTTAAGTCAGCTGTGACAGAATCATTGCACCAAATTTCTGGAAGTTATTCAGAGGAGTAATGGGAGTCTGCTTGATGTTGAATATATGTGAAGACTGGAACAAAAATGAAATTCATTCTGTCCTTTTTACGTTTTTTTGTGATTACGTTCAAATCATTACTTCTGGGAAATTATCCTGGACCAATTTTTGATACAAAGCTTTAATTCTGAGCTCCTTTGCAGAAGAATTGCTCCAAGCCACAGCAAAAAAAAAAAAAAAAAATTAAGCAGTTTCTCAGAAACTATTGGGGCAGAAAAACAGGTACCTGGAAAATGAATTTTAAATTGTTGGTAGAATGGATAAACACCGAATGGCATTTGTTGCTGCATAAGTGTTTTCCCCTAGTTTTTAATAGGACTTCAGTAAAGAATGACACTTCCAAATTTGTTTATCACCCTTTGGACTGTGTCTTGGCAAAGCCCATCTCTAGATTTACAAACCAAAATGGCTTAAATGGTCTTTTAATACCATTTGTTCATATGGGTGATTTCTGGGCCTATTTTGGAAGATCTGTCTTGGATTTCCTGGAGTGCCTCCAGGACTGACAGGGTCACTGGTACCTCCTGATGAGATACTCAAAGGCTGGTGGTACCAAGGCAGCAGTGACCCAGGGAGTTCTCAATGGACCCCAGGGATAGTGGAGGCTTCTCCAGGCAGTGACTGAGAGCAGTGCCCTGGTCAGAACTCTGAATGTCTTTTGGAAGAGTGTTCCTCTCAGGCAGATTCACTCTGGGATTATATTTTGGGAGAGTGGCATCACTGCTCATCACTTGGGAAAATCACATTGTTTAATTCCTGCTTTCCTGACATCTGGTTCATGTCTGAAGCACGGTTACTGAAGGAAAATGTGGGGAAAATTCCTATTTTATGGTAAATCACATTTAGTATAATAAGGTAAGATCTTAGTGTTGTTTATTGAAGGAAAATACTTTGCTGTGTTTGTTTAATAAAGCAGTATTGAAATCATGCTAATTTCTCTCTTTCCCCAGCTGAAGGGATCAGAGCTGGAAATCACACTGGTCAGAGGGGGGGTGTGTCAGTCCGTTGGCCCAGCCTGTGCCTACGTCAACCTCAAAGTTTGTGTCAATGGGACAGAGCAAGGTAGGAATGAAGATCTCCAGGCTGATTTGTAAGGGCTGATGTAAGGGAGAGTTTGGAAAAGGTGTGGTGAATGCTGGAGCCTGAATTCATTTGAAAGGTGGTGCAGCCTCCCCTCCAACAGGAGCTTTAAATAATTCTTGAAAACAAATTTATTCAAAGCAAAACCACAGCTGTCCATGATTTCTTCTGAGGGAAACAGCTATGAAGTATCTGAGATGAAAAGAGTCCTTAATATTAGAGAATAGCCTGACTCTGTATTGGGCCATGGACAAAAGAGAGAAAATTAAATGTACTTGGGGAGTTCTTTTCTTGCATGTACTGACAGTTTTTGTATGGAAATAAGTGTGCTTTGTTGGATGTGGTCGCAGAAATGCTCTCTGAGTGAGAATGAATTCAGCTGGAAAAACTCTGACATCTCAGAGGGCACAGTCTTTCCAGGACATTGGAAACAATATAATACTGGGTTGTACTTTAGTAACATACAAATGGGACTGCCTTGTTAATAAAAGCTAATATAACTTCTACATGATAAATCTGAAGTACACATCAGTCCATTTCTATGTTTCCTTATCCCTTTCCCACTAAAGAAATTTGGGAAGATGCAGTGTTGCCAGTTTTAAATTGGCTTAGAAACTCACTGGACGTAATTAGTGTCATTAGAAAATCATTAGAACTTGGATATTGCTTCCAAATTGCATTTTAATTTCTGAATTTTGGTTTTAGATGGTGTGTTGCTGCTGGAAAATCCAAAAGGAGATAATACTTTGAACTTCACTGGACTTGTAGATGCTGTTTCCTGCATTTTTGGTCTTAAAAATTCCAAACTGACAGTTTTTAATGGAAACACAGGTAAATGGAGTATGACAAGGAAAATTGAAAGTCTTTCTAGCAGCAGCTAGGAGTCATTTACTGTATAATTATTTACTGTGTAATTTATATCTATCTAGCTAGCTATATCAAATTGACAAGAAAATGGGTAAGGAACTATTCCATTTTATAGTACTTAGCTTATGAGACTGTGTTTATAGTCACATCAACATGTTTCCAAAAGCTGCTGCTAAATGGTGCTCATCTGTTATCTTGCTTCCATTGCAGTTCTCATCAGGACAAAATTTGATTTATTTCAGTGTTTCCACTGGGCCCAGGCTATGCTGGATCTTGATGGCAAGCTGCCATCAGCCTTTCCATACTTTCTTTTCCCAAATGCTTCAGTAGGAAGGGTGAGAACTTAAGCAGAATGGAAACTGTGATCTGTAGAAGAAAAATGTTTCCACCCTGGAGAACCTTGAGAAGCTCTGCATTTCTTCTTTTTTAGAAAAACCTATTGAATATTTTTGCAACTTGAAATTTGTTAAGGCACAAGAATGTAAAAAACCACCCAAAACACTATAAAAAAGATAATTTGATGGCTACAAAACCTTTTATTACTGTTTTTGTCATGGAAATGTTACTGAAGCACATCTGAGGTGCTTGAATTGGCCGTTTTGTGGCCCAGGGTTGTGAGAATCACCAGTTCATGTCCAGCAGTGACATCCATAAAGAAATAGTCTGTGTGTCACTGTTGCAGTCTCAGTCCTTAGTTTCCTTACTTGTCCTGTCCTGAGAATTTCTAGGAATGTCCTCCTATTTGTAGGAGGATTTTGGGGGTTTCTCATCTGGTGTCATCCATTAGCTCACTGTGATAAATCTTTCAGGTTGTGCTCAGCTCAGCTGAACAGTCCTGTCATACAAAAGGATTAATCTTTGCTTTCAGTCAAACGGGATTTAGAAGAAATCCTTCAGGAAAATCTTCCTCAAGTTCCAGTTGTGTTTTGAAGGAGGAAAGGGTTTTCCTTGAAATCCTTTTCTGAATAGGAGGGATAACAGTGTGGCCTGTGCCTGCAGAGGGGCGTCTGTAGTTGTGTTGTTCGTTGTCACCACAGATAGTAAGAAATGACCTGCAAAAGACCCAGAAGAGTTGGGAAACTCCCATCTCATTTAGTTTATAAGTAGTTCAACTCCAAGTTTGGGGGTTTTCTGCCCCCAAAGGGTAAAAAGATGCAGCACAAATCCATTAATGCTGAAGTCCTGAAGGAAGTGGTGGAGGGAGTTGAAACCTTCCTTCTTCTTCTGTAGTAACAAAGGCTTTATTCCTTTCCTTCCATGTCACTTTTGCTCCTTAGGAATTATTTTGGGACTTTCATCTTGGCATGCTGATTTTCACCTTACTTCAGTATGTGTCAGTGGTCTGGGCAGAGCAGGGTGTTTTCCCTGCCCATTTATTAACCACCTGGAAATTCCCTTGCAAAGATCAGATGATCAAATTGGCTTTTGTTGCACTTTGTCACATCTCAAACAAGGAGTCCCAGTTCAAGGCGTGTGCCAGGAAAACAGTCCTGAAAGGTGTCAGAGAACAGAACCAGAATTCCAGTGTTTGCTTTGGATAAAATCCCTCTGCTTTATCTGTCCAACCTTGGTGTGGGTAACCTCAGGTGAGATCTGTTAGGTATTCCAGGGCCTCTGTGGGTGAGGAGTTGGAATCAGCTGCTGTGTCCAGGAGGAATTGCAGACAAAAGGTCGAGCACTCCAGACAAGTAATTTCTGAATAGTTTCCACGTGTGTTAATAAAATTGGGACCCAGTAAAACAACATTTCTGGCTCCTCATTCCCTTCCTGCGGTTTCTAGGGCTGTCCACTTTACTTGCAGTAATTTATTACCTTGTTCTCTAATTGTAACGAAGGTTTCCTTAGGGTTGTGCTGTGGCACATGGTCAGGCAGTTCTTTTTTAAGGGAGGCTTGGATAGGTCCTGTCCCTGCTTTTCAGTACAGCATTGGAATAATGGGATAAACATTTCCTCCCCAACAGCGTGTCAGAGTATTTTGAGGAGCTGCACAATCCCCAGACAAGGCTCTGGGACTTGTGCTGACATTCAGAAACTGAAAATAGAATTTGTCTCTTTCTACATTAAAAAAAAAAAAAAATTCAAAGGGAAGAAGCTGGGCTCAAGTCAGATGGGGAAAAAAAAAGTTGTCTATGACTTTTTTTCCCTCTGGATTGTTGAAACTCTCTAAACTTCTTGTTTGGGATGCTTGTAGATTTGCACTTAGCTTTTGTGAAAGTAGCTCATATTGAAAAGATTTATTTAAAACACTTTCAATATGTTTATGGGAAGAAATGCATCTGTGGATCATGTAGGGCTTAAAAAAAGTGGGAGGGGCAAGGGAGGTGGGGCAAAAATCCCCCTACAAACTTCTTGATCCATGTCTTATTTTCACCTTTATGATTTTCAGATGGCTGATTTTTTTAATCTTCAGTCTTTAAAAGACTGTGAGGCTGTAAGTTTGGGGAGAGCATTACCACTTAAACCCCAGCTGCAGGGAGAACTGACTTTTAAAGTGATTGTGATGAACACTTGTAATACCTGCTGGCCTTCAAATCTATTGATAAATATATATAAAAAAAGTCCATTTTTTCTTGCTCTCATGAGAGGGTCCTGTGAGCAGACTTCTCTGACAGCACTGTGCCTGAGCTCTTCCCTGGGAAAATGTTAGTGCTCCTGGAATGCCAAATGCTAATTTGTTAATTGGGCAAACCCCCACTACTGCAGCTCGTTCCTCCTTGCCCTGCATGGATGTACAGGGATGCTGCCAGCTGTGGAATGGCAAACTGGGAGTTACTGGGACCCAGTGTTCCCAGCTCTGTCACCCCCTGCTCTCCTGTGCTCTCTCTTCCCGTGGCCTGAAATTGTGCTGGTTTAGGAAAAACCTGCCCTTGGCTCACTTCCATTGGATGATATCTTGGTCATTCCTCTCTACTTTTTAATTCAGTTGTTTTCTTGCTTTCCTGAAAATAAAACCAAAGCAAATCTCCTTCCTGTGCTTGAGCAGAGTGGCACCTCAGTGCAGTGTTTGGCTTTTGGTTTGTTTTTTCTTTAAACTGTTACAATACAATTACATAAAAGTTGATACTTAAAATACACATTTTAGAATCTTAGGTGCAGCCTGAGGTCTTCGTGCTTCATTGAGCAATCTTGTAAATGCTCCCCAGTGCATCTCACTCTGTTCTGTGGCACTTGACAGAATTTTGAGAGCTTGTAGGTTGTGTTTGCTGTTCAGCTTTTTGCAGGGTTACATTTTATGAGAGGTTGGGGTTTTTTTGGGGAGCTGGGTTGTCAGTTTATGGGGGTTTTCTCTATAAGTTTATTAAAAATATATATATATATATTTATGAGTTTATAAACCTGTAAAATGTATAAATTTATAAATTATTCCCCTTGAGATTCTTTCAGGTGAACTGATAGGAAATGGGCTTTGTACAGCTTAGGCTCTGTGACATGTGAATAAGGGCTGCTGTAGAATGAAAACCTGTTGGCTGAAGCTGACAGGTATGCCTGTTCCATATGTGCAGGAACACACAGTTCTGACAAGGAGTTAAATGTATCAGTTCTTCCTGGATTTCATGTCTGGAACTCTTTGCAGCAGAGAGTGATGTTATTCCTGTGTATCTTTAATACTGTGCCCATCAGTGGCTCTGTTTGACCTCAGGGCTCAGGCAGTGCTGCAGAATTCATTTTTGTCACAGAAACCTCATCAGCTTCTTCTCCCTGCACTTCCAGGGGTTGCTTCTGATGTCCTTGGAGACAGGGCTCCAGGTTTGGGTCTGCTCTTCCCCCATTCTCTCCATCTGCCTGGCTGGAGTCATGAGCTGTGGTGGCATTACACCAGATACTCATGTAGGGCCCTTTATTCATGACTTGAAATTTTTTTGTTTGTTTTTTTCTGGAGTTTAATATATTGAATATTCATAAATATCCTGATGCAGCATAGTAATAAATTCCCAGTGCTGCTTTGGCCAGGGAAGTTTGGGTGCAAGCAAAGATCACAGCTCTTTATGTAATGAGATAGGAATGGATTGGCTTGGGTGAATAATTCCTTTCTTGTTTGAGGAGGTTAGCTAACCATTTTTATTGCCTAAGACACTGTGTGCATAAGAACTATTATATAGGAGCTAATTTTCACAGCAAATGAAGCACCCCCTTTGTGTTATTATGAAAACCAAATATTTCTGCACAAATTCCATTTTTTCCAACGGAGAAGCTCTTTCTTGAGGGCAGGATTGTGAAAGAGGAGACACTGCTGCACAGTGGGGTCAGGGGTGACACAGTCTCCTTGTCAGCTCCTGGGGTGGTCTGACTGGTGTCACTTTCTGTTGCAGAGCTGATAAAGCAGACAGACCTGCTGGGTCTCAGTGGGAAGACTCTGCACGTGACAGCAGGGTCAGCCCCTGCCCTGCCCAGCTCCCCCAGTGCCCTGCTCTGCCAGTACATCAACTTGCAGCTTATCAATGCAAAGCCACAAGGTAGGTGGGCTGCTGGGCTGCTCCTTCACAGCCTGGCCCTGCTGTCATGCAAATTCTGCCCCTTTTCACTTGCTGGTGCACAGGTATAGGTTTTCATTGGTACATGGCGATTTTGTTAGTTTTTTCCCTAGTGTGTACTTTCTGATAAAAACAATGTTTATACTTTTCTCCCACTTCTCCTAAGAGAAAAGGGAGAGCCAGTTTGAGATAAGGGGCAGCAATTAAACATGAGCCCCTGGGCATTGTTTCCCTGTTTCTGACCATCAGCTCACCTGTGCAGCTTACTGTAAAAGGCTGAGTCCAAAACCGACCAAGCTTGAATGAAGAGCCAGCTCTTTACCAGGATATTGGAAACAGCCTGTGAAACATTTTGTAGTGCTGTTTAAAAGCCAAATGAATTGTATTATTCACCTGCTCTGGGGTATGGATATGTGAGTGTGTAATTCTGTTCCCCAGCTGCTAATCTGAAAGCTCAGATGGGAACAGCTGAGTAGTTTTGGTAACTTGCTCTTACCCTATGCCCTGGTGTGAGCCCTTTCTGACACTACTGAAAGCTTGCAGGAGCTAAAAATGTAATTTTTACAGGGTATTTGATCATCAATAGGTGCTTTATGAGCTTCTGCACGTAGTGGTTTCTATGTCCTGTTGAAATATTTCATGTTTCCCAGACTCTGTATTATCCTGTTGACCCATATAAGGAAGTTTTCTTTGTTGGTCAAGCTGTCAGTTATCACTTACATTTCTGGCTCTATAATTCATGGACTTAGTAAATATCTGTAGATTGGTATTGCTCATTTGTTTCTCAGTACCATGAGGAATTAGAGATGAAATGGAAGAAGAAATCCTGAATTTCAATTTACCCAGATGAATTTCATTTCTTACTAATAGTGGCTCAGCTGTTTTCTCTTGTACAGAATGCCAGAAGGGAACAGTGGGAACTCTCCTAATGGAAAACCCTGTTGGTCAGAATGGATTAACCTACAAAGGTCTTCTACATGAGACAGCAAAAGTTTTTGGGCTCAGAAGCAGGAGGCTAAAGTTGTTCCTGGATGAAGCACTAACTCATGGTAAGCACAAACCTTTGGTTTGCTCATCTGAGGATCCTTGGAATTTGTTGTTGAGGAGCAGCTCATGTAACCGGAGATCCAGTTTAATTACAAAATCCACACTGTTCACACACTGTATTTCTGCCCAGTAATTCAATATTAGCATAATAAAATCCTTTAAGCAAACATACAGATTTAGAAGTTCTAAGCTGTAATGCCTTCCCTTTCTGAAATGGCCAAGGCAAGTTGTGTAAAAGCTTTTTCCTTCTGCAGTAAAAGTCAGTCAGCAGTGGGAATGCAGTATCCTGCTAAGTGACTGAACAGTGAATCCCCTCTTGGAAGTGAGTCCACAGTAGGAATATTTTATGAACCTGTTCAAACTTGTAACATTCATATTGTTGCATTGTCTTTGAGAATTGGGGTGGTTGGAAAAGTGTTGGATCTCTGTCAGAGCAGTGTGGGTAGGCTAGGCTCAGTGGGGCACAGCCATTTGGGATACCTAGGAGGCAGGAAGCTTCAGCACATGCTCACAGGTCTGAAATGCTAAAGAACCCCCCAAAACCACTGACAGATGGGAAAGAAAAACCTTTCATTCATGAGGAAGGTGTGACTGAAGCTGGAGCCACCTGTGATGCTGAAAAATTGGACCAGAGTGACTTGGGACTTATTTGACCGAGAGAATGGATTGGAAACTACATTGTAAACCCCCAAACAACTCCAAACAGGCATTCCTGCTGTATCCAGGAGAATTCAGCTTTCTGAATGAAATGATGCTAAGGGTTCTGTCTGCAGTGTGTCACAGTGATGTGCTGTTTGGGAGGGATCCATGACGTTTAGTGGCTTATCACATGTTACCTGTCCAGAAGCTGGACATCCTGCTGTCAGTGGGGAGGGCAGGAAGGGGCAGGTCCAGTGCAGCTGCTGAGAGCTGGGGTCACTCAGCTGTCCAGAGAACTCAGGTGGGATAGGTTGGAATCTGAGCAGGGAGGAGTGAGGGGGTTTTATGGTGGATTTTTGGCCACTTGGTTTGAGGTTTTTTTTTAATTTTTGCTTCATATGACCTGAAGTGTGTTTGTTCAAAAGCCATTTTTGTAACTCAAATGGATCTCAGGTGCGGATGAAACTTAATAGTGATAGTTTGAGCAAATACCAAAAATGGTGTGCTGAGTGGTGCTAACAGGGAACTGGAGCCTGGAGTGTTTCAGCACAAGGGGTAAAAGCAAGAAGGTGAACCACACTTGGTTTGCATATATTAAAAGTTACTTTGGTGTGCAGCCTTGACCAACTGGGCATCCAGGGATTCAGACACTCAGGAACAAGGGTTGTTAGGCAGAGTTCTTCTTTGGTTCCTGTCACTGGTACAGCAGATGATTCTGTTCAGACCCTGAAATAACCACTGTAGGAAACTGCAGAGCTTTGAAAGAAGCAGGGAACTGGCAGGACAGGAAAATGTATAGGCAAAATAGCTTTTAAGGCTCATTTGGAGTGAGGATTTTAAACATGTCTTCACCTTAAAGGGAAATGGGTTAAATCCCTGTAACAGTTGTAGTATGGATTCTCTAGAAGTGTTTAAACTTTAATTAAAGTGTGTGAAGTGACAGTTCACAATGATGTGAAAAATCAGATTTGATAACTCCTCCAAGGCCAAAACAACTGATTTGGTCTCTTAAACTCAGAACACAGAGAGCTTGGTCCCAGAGGTTTATTTGTGCAGCTAATACCTTGTAGCCACACTTCTTAGATTTAATTTTCAGCATTCACCTCCTTTTTAAGTTTAAAAACTGGCATAGCTGTATTTTATCTTTACATCTCTTTTTTGTATGATAAATAAGTGGTGCATATAAAACACTTTGATACCTCTAGAAAACATTAGGTCAATTAATGTTTATCTATATTGTTGCATCTTTGTAATCCTCTATTCATCTTCTGATCAATCTGTTCAAGGTCTTACCTTCAGAACAGCAAAGTTCAGTCTCTTGAGTAGGTTTTTTGTGGTTCATTCTAAAAATAAAAATGTATTTGCTGTTACCTGTTTGAAATGTTTGATGAAAATAGCCCATGAATTGGAAGGTTGGAGCCCGTTCTGTAAAAAAAACCGAAAAACAGTCACTTGGTGGAAAATGAGTTACTGGTTTTGAAAATGTTATTTTTATAAATGTTGTTGGTCCAGGCAGTTGGGCATCTGCTGTCTATTGCATAGAAACTCACCAACTTTTCAGAAACAAACATGGTCTTCACTGCCACTTTTGTAATGTTGGAAATCATTCCAAAAATAAATGTCCAAGTGGTGAGTGTTGCTTGTTCCTGAGCTGGAGAGACACAGGTCCCAGGTACCTGATTGACCCACAATGGGGATGATGGGCACACTTCAGGTGCTCCCTGCAAAGCCATTCCATGGAGCAATTGGCACAGAAAGGAGGCTTCCCTACAGTCTGTTGATAAATCAAATTTCCAGTTTTTAATACTAATTGTTATGATAAATACTGTTGGAAAGAGGTTCATCTAAGTTCCTAATTTTTCAGGATCTTAAAAATAAGTATTTAATAAGAGATTTGGAGACCCAAGTTCACAATTTGTTTGGGCTGCTTCTGCAGACCAGACTTCTTTACATCCTGATGGAACATGTTCCTGGGAAGGAAGGTTAGTGAGGGAATAAAGCCCTAATTGCTGAATTGGATTATAACTCCACTCTTCTAACTCTGTGGATGGATATTCAGCTGCTTAAAGAGGTGTATTACAATGGAAGAGAGCTCCTGAGAAACACTGTGATGCATGAGGGCTTCTCACTTCTGTGATTAACAGATGGCTTTAAAAATCAGTTCAGATTCTGTGGGTTTAGTCTAAAAATGAAATATTTTTCAAAGCAAGATGGGGCAGGACACTGCAAAAAGGTTCCTCCTGGAAAGCCCCAACCAGTCTGGGTGTTATTAATGAGTCCTTTGTGCTACCACTGGTGCCAGATCTTTATATTATCTTCTATTTGCTTGGGTTGTCTGCAGGGGTTCCGTGGTGCAGAGTGACACTGTGACCCCAATCCTTGTTAATTTTAGTTTCACCAGTGTTCCTGTGCTTACACCTGCCAAGTTTCTTATCACTTAAAACTTTCTGAGGGAAGGGGCCTTGGGGGCTTTTGTTCCAAGGCTGTACCTGCCAGTATTCCAAACACACAGCTCTCACTGGAGCAGTTTGCTACAGCTGATGGGTGCTGGAAGCAAAGTCAGCAAGCTCCAGGCTTCTTGGGAAAAAATTCACATTTCACAGTGTAGTAGTGAAAGATTTCCAGCTCCTGCAAGTTTTGCAGGTGACTTTCCCTAGACACAAGTGAGGATTACTCTGTGTTTCTTGAGTAATCACAACCCCTGAATCAGCCTGTTGGAAGTGTGCTCTGTCCTTCAGAGGTTTGTTGGGATTTTGTCCTGTTCCAAACTCTGGGCATGTAGCTATGAGAAAACTTAGGGAATTTTCCTGTATGGTAGGAAATTCTTCAGGCGTACTGAACAAGATTCCAATAGTGGTTTTTCAGCAGGTACTGTTACAATCCTTGCTTTACATATAAAATGTTTATGAGGGACTGGCCTTCTGTACATTGTGTTGTACTGTTCATGTTGACCTCATATCATGGTGTTAGAGTTTCCTGCATTAGTTGCTGCTTTGTCAAGATGTGAGAGTGAGAGCCTGTGGGCTGATGTAAACTTTCAAAATGTTCTATTTTGGAGCATAAAACAGACTCTCCTGTTCTTGCAGGGACACTCCTGACACATGGCAACCCTTCCTTTTGTGCCCTGGGCTTTAACAGGAGGGAATTTTAAGCTGAGCAGTTTCTGTCCCAGTCCCACTATGGTGGAACCAGCAAAAATATCTGAATAAAGAAAATTTAAAAAAAAAAGTTCACAGTTCTCCTGGTAAGCAGAGCACTAATTCTGTTGTTTCTCTCTTCTTTTCTTCATTCAGAAATCACAAAGGATGTTTCTATGAAGAACCTGAACATGAAGACTCTCTATGTCCATGTCATACCCACCACTGCTGAATGTTGAGAATTACAGATTTATGACCATGTAGACTTTTTTCCACAAAAACTGAAGTGAAAGGAAATTATTATGCTTTAGATGAACATCCAAGTTGTGTATGGTACTTCTAACATCTCTAGTGGCACACAGGATGTTTTCTACCAGTGCATGTCTAATACTCTGCTCTTTGGTTTCAAATACAGTGTATTTTCATTATGTTATCTTAATATGCTGTAAAAGCTGTTCAGAAACCTTAGATATCTATGCAGTAATTTGCCTGAGAGAAGTGGGACTTGTACCTCAGTGATGCTGTTCTCTGCCTGTCCTTTGTGCAGAGGGCATCTTTTCTAAACCATGGCTTACCTACAAGGCTCTCTGATGTATATCCCCCATCCCACACCAGCTTTGTAACTTATTTAAGGGTTATCTGGATTTGTTCATTCATACTCGCTGGGTTTTCATCAAGTGTGTGCCTGTTGATTTCAAATACTCCCTAATTTCAACATTTGGAACAATAAATTTGCTTCATCTCCAGACTCTTGCTTCCCTGAGTTCAGAGTACTTTGCTTCCTTAGGATTTCTGAAGAAGACAACTCTTAGAGCTCCACATGGATCAGGAGCAGCCAGAGACAACTGAGACGTGACCATGCAGAACACCAGCGGCTGTTTGGGTTGTGGTGATGAGAGGTTTGGGGGTTGGTTTGTTCAGGGGCCTGGGGGAGAGTTGTTCTGATGCAGAAGCAGTTGCAGACTGAAAATAGTTGGGGTTTTAGTTTTTGTAATACCCAATACAACTTGGCAGTGTCTCAGTGTTCACTCGTGCTGGCAGGGGAGGTAAGAGCCCATCTTTGGGGCTCTTTGGGGCAGTGTTGGTGGTGTTTTTGCCTGGTTCAGCTGGAGATTTAAGCACACCTGGGTGTTCTGCACCTCCCTGGGGTCAGTCAGTATGAGTCTTGGCTGTCCTCACCCCTTGTGGGCAGGAGCTGCTGCCTGCACTGAGAACAACGGGACACACGTTGCAAACAGGCATCAGGAGTAACAGCCTGCCAGAACAGAGACTTGCTGAACATGTTTTTCCATTGCTCTGTGTCTTTCTTTCATCTTTACACTATGAACAAAAGCCAAAGTTTGTTCATGATAACTCTACTAGTTGGAATAACTATAAATGGCTATTCCGGGTAACTCCTGTGTGGTAGTGGACTGTACCAAAATTGTAAGGACTTCTTTGAAGTGAGCCAGCTTCCTGACACTCAGCTTCCTGAAAATTATTTTAATCAGTGTTAAAAATGGCTGTGCCTCCTGAATCACTGGCCTGTTCAGGTTAATGAATACTGGACATTGCCCTCTACTTTTACCTGGAAGTCAGCTGGTTTTTATTGACACAGTGACATGTAAATCCAATTCCTATTGGTTCCTGGGGTTTCTTTGTCACATTGAAACATCCAGGTTTCATCTTGGAAGCAAGATTGCTGTTCCTAAAGTAACTTTGCTTTATTATTGATGGAGAACAAAGGGCAATGGTGAATGATTGCAACCTGACCTCATTTTTAATGACCCAGTCTAAGGTCACAACATTGCTTGCATTTTTAAAGAGTTATTTGGGATTTAGCATTTTGTCCTGTTTCATCTCACTCTCCTTTCTTCCTTTCTTCACACACATCACTCTTTGTTTCTTTTTTGTTTGTTTGGTTGGTTTTGTTTTAATCTGGTTGCTTTTAGCCTCTCAGCTTTCTCTCCACATCAGCAAAGTGCTCATGGGTTGTGATGACTGGAACAGAAACTCAGATGTGCTCCAGCCTGCTCACATCACAAGGATGGAAATGCCCACAGATGCTCTTTCTGTCTGGTAGGATCAGTAGAAACTGGCAGAGGGGAAAATTCAATTTACTTAGGACAGGTAATGGAAGAACAAGACCAGAGCTGATCAGAGGACATTGCTGGAAATGCTTCTGGGTCCATTAACTTTACATCAACATTTGCATAAGTAGCATGTAATTAAAAAAAATAACTTTGTGGGAGGATTAGAGTTTAATTTTCCTTTCAGGTGCCACTGTTAGATGGCTCTGAGCCCTTACCTCCAAAGCAGTGAACATTAGGAACAGGCTGTGACCCATTTGAGTGAACTTGTGCTGTCTCTACCTTCCTTCTCCACATCCATTTTTAGTATTCTTTTTTTCTTATTCTGGATAATATCTGATCCTTGCATGAGAGAATTTGTCTCTTGGGATCTTGAAGTGGGGAATGTTTCCTAGTAATTTTTTTATTGAGGTTTCTTAATGCACTTCTATAACATTATCTAGGTTGGGCTAATAATAGTCTCTTGGCTTGATGTGATATTCTTCAGGATTCACGTACTTCAATTAGCTTCCTTCTTAAATGGTGTGTTACACAAATGAGGTCCCAGACCACTGCTGCATAGAGAAAACACGACTAGGGCACACCAAATCCTTGGAGTTCCCTAAAACCATCCCAGGATCCCCCAAGATCCCCCCAGACCCGCAAAATCCTCCCAAAATCCCAGGGATTTCAAAAATCCTCCCAGGGAGCCCCAAAATCCTCCCTGGGACTCCCCAAATCCCCTTAGGAACCCCCAAAATCCTCCCCAAATCCCAGGGATTTCAAAACTCCCTGAGACCCCCCCAAAATCCTCCTGGGACCCCCCCAAATCCCCTTGGGACCCCCAAAATCCTCCCCAAAAAATCCTCCCAGAGCTGTGCCACAACATTTGCTGTACTTGGAGGAGTTGGCTCCTTGAATCCTCATGTTACCTCTCACCTGCTGGCAATCCAGCTCTCCTGCCTGGAGTGTGTGCAGCATCCAGGGCTTTGCAGGAGCTGGGCTGCTGAGCCAGCCTTGTGCTGTTGGGGAGCAGAAGGTATTGGCACACCCCAGACCCATTGTTACAGCCAAAAAATCACAGTGCTGGAGCTCAGCGAAGTGGGGACATCACCCACCACATGTGCACAGACTTGTGTCCCTCCCCATTGAATGTCTGGGAGCTGGTTTGAGCTCCCAAGTGATTTGTTCTGTCCTAATTCCACCAGGTTGGGATTCTCTAAGTGATCTTAATTGGCACCCTTGGCAAGGAGAGGACCTGGCACTGAGCAAGGCTGGGCACAGGAGGAAATCCTTGGTCTTGGCTGAGCTAAACCAGTGCAGTTTTGACAGGATAACATCAGGATTGCTCCCAGTCCCTGTCATTCCTCAGGGCCCATCACTGAGCGTGGGCCAGGCTGGCTGTCCCCAGAGTCCCCTCAGTGCCTCCCCCAGGGTGAGGTGCAGCAGTCAAAACTGCATTTCTGTCTTGTCTGGATGCAGGGAAAAGCAGCTACTCTAGGTGTCCTTCTGCAAATAACTTCGAGAGAGAAGAATAGTTTCACGGAGAGAAAAATTAAACAGGATTCTCCTCATCTGCAGTGAATTGAGTGGCAGCTGATCAACCTTTCAGCTCTTCTGCAGCTCAGAATCCTCCTGATTTCTGCCAGCAGCAGTGGAGTTCAGTATCCTCGTCATCACTGGTTAAGCACAAAGCAATTATTCAGTCTGTTAAATAATTTCTTGCTCTTTATCTGATTTCTTAAAGGCTGGACTCTTGACACTGATTAAACAGATTGACAATACAGTGTCTGCAGCTGCATTACAAGAGGTGACCTGCAGAATAGCCTCAGATAGTTTCCTTTCACATCTTTCTTCCCCACATTGTGGAACCATTCTTGCATGGGAGCAGCTTTACACTGGGAACACAACTTTGCTGAGTTAATTTTACTCTTGCTGTGCTGTGAGTGGTGGGGAACTGGGGTTGAAGGGAGGGATTGTCTTCAGTTATCTAATGTTTTTCCCCAGTTAAAATGTTTCTGTAACAAATATAATTATAGCTTTCATGTAATTGGGGGGGAGAGGGGGGTTGGAAAGCTTCCTATTTCAGTATGTCTGGGTATTTCAGTTAATTTCCAGTCTCTGTCTGTACAAAGTTCTTTTTAGGCGGTCACAAAGCTCCTCAGAAGACTTCTAAAGGGCCTTGTAGATGGAATTAATATTGTTCCTAAAGTTTCTTGGGAGTTCTGTAAACACTATCCTAATTCTGGAATTTGTTCTAGTTGTCCTTAGTGTTCAAAAGAGTGAAAACAGTTGGAACCTCACACTCAAGCAAAATGTCCCCTGGCTCTTAATATTTGCTGTGTTTGATCATGTATGGACAGCTGTGCAGAGGGTGCTGCTGTGGAATATCATTTGTGGTCTGCCTGAAGGACAAATGTCCTTTAGTTTTCAAGTCAGCAGTTTTGCAAAGGTGAAGGCTATCAAAATGTAGACCTAGGATATGTGTTCTGTGATTAATGTTCTGCTGGCAACCCCCAAAATCATGGGATCTGTGGGACTTCATTGCTTATGGATGTCTTGTGCCAGGCAGTGCAAGTGGGAGGAGATGAGGCAACAGGGAAAAATTGAGATCTTAGACTGCAAATCTTGCTGATGATACAAGCTAAACAAGGATGAAGGATCCTGAATATTCCTGAAGACAGTGTTTGTAAGATGAAAAAGTTGCTCACTGTGTCAGCTGAATGAGCCAAAACGCAAGTTCAGGCTTTTGGAAACCAAGAGCTTTACAGCAAAGGGAGTTGCCACAGATTAGTAATTAACCAAGGACTAATAATTCCATATTCTTGTCAAAGAACACAAGCACCAAAAAAAAACAAGTGCTGTGCTGCATAAACAGGATTGTCTGGGAGATGATGAAGTACTCTTTCCACTCAATTACTGATAAGGCTGCTCCTGCAGCCCTGTGTCCAATTTTGGGAACCCTGCCATGAGGAAGATGTTGACAATTTGGAGGGAGGCCCATGAGGAGAATCAGGAATCGGGTCTGGCAAAGATGTCTTGTGGGGAGACTGAAAGAGTTGGCATGTTTAGTCTTACAGCAGGGAAGACTGAGGGTGAGATGTGGTGAGTCTTCCAATAAATAAATACTAATTGCAAAGAGAATAGTAATGAACAAGTTTTCAAGAGGCTTGCAGTGAAATGGGATGGGAATTCAGGCCACACACGAGGGGAAGCTGCTTAAGAATTAATCTGTCCCTAGGATGGGTGGCCAGGGTAAGTGACAGGGTTTTTCTGACTTATTTTTAAAATTTGTCACTTAAGCAAATGATGGATTTGCAAAAAATTCTTGACAAATTTCAGCCTGTCATTAGCTCACCCATAAAAATTGCTGGATTCAAGGAAAGAAACTGGCTGTTAGTTCCAAAATGTGGTTTTGATGACATTGATGTCTGAATACCTTTCAGGCACCCTGTGGCCTCCTCATCAGCTACTGGATGTACAAGCCAGGTCCACAAATGGATTTTGTTGGCAATATTTGGGTACCTTCAAGATTCTGTCATTCACTTGGTGTTAAACACTATCTAATTTAGACCAGCTGTGAAAGAGGAATCAAAATGACAGAAATAAAGGCAGAGAAAGGGGATTAAAACCCCAGAACAACATAGATAATATTTATTTCTGTGTGGGATGACTACTTGCCCCAAAGGGCAGTGGAGGGGACAAACCCAAATGGGAACATTTACCTTATACTGCAAATCCCTGGATCATACTATTAGTTTGTGGATTTGGCAGTAGCTTACTCCTGATCTTAATTCTGTAAATTAATTAGAAAAGTGTCTTGGGTTCCCCTTTTTTAATGGTCTTTGTAAAAAATGCCTTTCTCCATTGCTTTGCCCTCCTCTCAGGGACATAAACTCACAGTTCAATACTAACAGAGGAGATGAGCTGGTAAACAGCCACAGGTGCTTCTATTTCCTCTACCTAAAATTCAATTAAGGAGAAATGGAGTATCTCTTTGAGGAAAAAAACCCAAAGCAGCCATGTCGTGTGTCTGACACACTGGTGTGGGGGTGTAAGCACTGGTTCCATGGTACCAGCACATCTGTATTGACTTGTTCCAGGTGTATTGATGGGCAGCAGTTGGATTCTTTTCTGATCTGTTTGCTGCTTCACTGCCTGGATTTTATTCTACAGATTTCTGAGTTTCTGCTTTACAGAAGGCCTCGAATCTTTTCCCCTCCATGGCTGAACCACTGCCTTGCAAACCTGTGCTTTTGCTTTGATGCCTTTTTGGGCTACCTAAAAACAGAGGCAGACAAAATTAAGGGAATAAAAAGCAGTTTATTTATATTTATTGAAGGCCCTTCAGGTACATTTAGGGCAGACAAAGCCCCACAGGGGCTGCACCCAAAATGGACCCTGGCTCACGGGTTTCACACTTTGATAAGTTTGGGCCATTTGCACATTGGGGCTGAATCTCCCAATTCCAGCTGCAGGGAATGAAGTCATTTAGCTCAAGTTTGCTCCCCCCAAGTCACTTGTGTTTCCATCTCTGGGGCCTGAGGCACTGAGGTACCCTTGATTTCCAGGCCTGGAGAGGAATTGTTGAGTCTGAATCAAATGGGAAAGCAGCAGCTGACACTGTATGTGGAGTTTGGAGTGAAGCACTAAAGAACTGCAGGAGTACAAATACATGAAAATATAACAGCTGAAATCCTGAGGCATCAGCTTTTAGCACTTGTGTATATTAGCCAAAAAACACTGACTATTTCAGGCTATACGTATTCCAAAGAGATGCCTTCCTCCCCGTGAGGAAAACAGCAAAGAGCCAGTAACATCCATCATTTTAAAAATGGAAAACCTACAAAAAGATACTGCAAATAGAGACTTAATGGTCTGTGTCCAAATCCCATTTTGCTGTCGGTACCATCAAGTACAAGACACAAATGGCTCACTGGGAAGAACAAGAGCAGTCTCAGCCAAACAGAGCTGCACAAAATTGTCAAATATTTAGTTTGACTTGGATTATTGTGTGGAACTCTGTTTTCAGCTGCTCTCTTGGTGGATGCCCAGGCCTGTATCGGGTAAATTTGATAGATGTACTCACCTGAGGTTGCACAGCATGGTCCCAAGGATCCCAAAGCATTGCTTCCCTGCTCCATGTTTCTTTGGGCGGGTTGGGAATGTTGTTCTTTGAGCTGGCTCTGGCACAGTAGATTTTCATTCCTGCTTTTCCATTCCAATTTCTCGTGTATGGACTCCAGGATTTTCACTCAAAGCTACATTTGCCAAGCAGGACTTGTCTGTTGTCACTGCTGCCAGAGGCTCCAGCCTTAACACCTTTTTTTGCCTCCCCACCCATCACTGACACACCTGGAACTTCTTGAGGCTGGTATTTATTTTACTTTGCTGTTTGCCAGAAAGGCATTCTACAGCTGACAGTTCAATAATGTATATTTATATTTTTAAATATTAAAGTGCCTCCTTGAAGACCAGGCTCTTGGTCTGTCCCAAGGCAATTCCCGCTTTCAGATTTCTTTTGTGATGTGCAGAGAAAAAGTTGATAAACTCGTTAATTGCATCACACATAAACAGTGAAATCATTGAGGGGGAAAAATCCAAACCCAGGATTTCTTTTAAGGCAAAGAAATAATGCTGGTTATTTTGTAGGTTTGCATTTTTAGAAGTGAACACAAGAACTTGAAGCCTGTGAGACTTGTCCTGTTTTTCCATAGCTCAGCAGCATAGTGCAGGCTGCTGGATCCTTCCAGAGCTGCCATTCAGAGCCTGTATCCGAATTAATCTTTGTTAGATGATGTAGAAACAGCAAGAGAGAAACCAACCCAGGAGTCAGTGGCAGCAGGTTAATTCTTAAATAATTTCCATCACAATGGGAGAGGGAAGGGAAAAGGAATGAAGTGGTGGCAAAGTGAAAGATTTTCATGAGCGTATATAATAAAGAGGAAAGGAAGATAAGGGCACCAAACAGAGTACATGGAGTCTCTTTATTGCAAGGTTGTCCCCTTAAGCTGCTGGGTTTTAAGGTATTAAGGGTTGCAAGAGCCAAAGTAATTTACAAGGGGCAGCAATATCAAACAGGTTTTATACACCTTTGAAATAACATGCCTAAAATATTGCCAGTTTAAAGACTTTTCTTGCATGGAATAATCACTTTGAAAAAATGTATTATTCCCCAGCAGTAAAACTGTGGAAACGCTGAAATGTGTTATGGCAAAAATAGAAAGCATCATACAAAGAGGTGCATTTGACGGGATAAATTTTTATAACTGTTGGTCACACCTACATAACTTAACCAGGGGTTTATCCTTTAGAAATCAGGAGCTCTGTAATAATGCAACACAATGCAGTAATGTGTATAAACAAAAAGACTGCAGGTGAGGAGATGTTAAGTCAAGGAAAATGAATAATTGCACAAATTAAAAATACTTTAAAACTAGTGATTAAAGGTGAAGGACTTGAGAGCTGTGGTTACTGGTACACGTACACTTGTCTGAGTGTCATGTATGGTTTTCTGTTCCATAGTCTGTTTTCCCCAATATAAGAATGGTATTAAAAATCACTTCCCATGGCTTACCTGTGTTTACCTGAGACAACCATCTAGCATCCTTCATCCTCTCGTTATAATTTGCATATATTTGTAAGGAAAACTTAAACCTGATCAGCTTCTGCCAGCTGAGGGAGAAACATTGTCCAGGAGTTCTCAGCAGAGCTCAGTTACTGAAGTAACTTTTTAATATCGCAAATACAGTATTTTTTCAGGTACTGCTAAAGAAGAATGGGATTTTTTTTTCCAACTCCTTAAACTATTTCTTCTATCACAAATGGAAAAACAGAAGCAACTATTACCATGGTGTTCCTTGTGAGCATGGAGGGTTGGTTCATGGACTGTCAGATCTTGCACTGGCATGTTCTCCGTTGTTACACAAGAACAGGGAATAAACCATGGAATAAAACATTCTCTTTTTGTGGTGCTGGAAGGATGGGAATTTTTTCTATCCTTGGTATCTCTATTCACTTGCTTTTTGCTTTGCCCTGTGGCTGATAAGGCCTAACATTAAAATGACAGGTGACAAATGATGGAAAGGCAAACTGAGCTGGAGAACCCTCAGGTTTGTGTGTAAACATGAAAAGGGTCAAAGGGCATGGGGTTTTCCTTCCCCTTTTTCATCTCCTTCTGCTCCCTCCCTCCCATCTGCTCAGCTATAAAATGCTGCAATATTTCACAGTCATTATGACAAAAATTGGTGCCTGGAAACCTTTGCCAAGTCTTTGTTCCTCCCTGTGCAGAACTGGATTTATTGAAGGCTGCAGCTTGGTGAGGAGCATCTGAGCACACGAGCACCACTTTGCCATGAGGAAGAAGAGTTTGCTTGTCTTTGCACACTTTAAAGTCAAGTAATTTCCTATAAATACACTGCACATAATGAGGATTTAGGCATGAAACAGTCTGTACTAGTGTTTGAAGAACCAATTTTGTGTTTTTCCTACACTTGAAATACATGCCAGGCTAATCTTGGAGTGCCTGTTCAAGCTTAGCAGGGTCACGTAAGTGCTCTGTGCAATCACATATGTAAGTTGTATTTAACTTTTCATTAACTTTTCAGTGTGATAAAAAATATGCATAATTCATTTCCCTGCTGTTTTTATGTAACCATATGATAAATGAAGATGGGGGGGGGGAAGATGAGAGACTGGTGAAGCTTTGTCATGTATGCCTAGCACTGAGAAATCACTAGCCCTGCCAGCTCACAGATCCCAGTAAGTTACATAATTAAAGGAATATTAATCTGTACTAAGTACATCTACCCCAACACCCCCTTAGTATTGGAGTAATTGCTGCTTTAGTAGAGACTCTCTGATTAATATATGTCAGTGCAGCCTATTAAAAGTAAGTAACATGCATATGTAGTATGTGAGAAGTTTTTTGCTGGGTTGTGGAAGGCGGTTGTTTTCTAGTGTGGGTTTACTCTTGTATAATAAAACAACCTTTTAAAAATATTGTATCTTTGTACCTGGATATGATTTCTTTGACCTTAAATAACTGAGTATACCCTTAAGCCTTTCCTCTGTGCTTTTAGGCAAGTTACAGGATGGTTGTAACCTCTGGGCAGGTGCTGCTCTGCACTCTGTGAATTGATTTGCTGCGTCATCTGAAACTTGAACACTTGCCTTAGTGCAGAAATTCCTGGATTTTCCTTACTGAAGCTCCCCTAATGCTGACTCAAATGTGTATTTTCAATCTTGCCAATTATTGGAGACTAAATGCAGACACAACTAATGAGCATTGGTTTAACCAAGAAATAAACCAGAGACAGGAGAGAACTGGAAGAAGAAACAGAGATAACTTAATTTCCAGGACCAAGGCCTGGCTGCCTCCTTCCGCTGGGATCAGCACAGTCCATCTTTAGGACCTCACCCTGTGCCAGGAACTTGCTCCTTTCTTCCTCACAGAGAAAGAAAGGAAAAAGTCTGGAGTAACCAGAGCTGCTGGGGAGAAAATGATGGTCCCAACCTGGTCATTCCAGGCAAAAACAAATTATGGAACTGCAAAGGGGAGGATTTCTGAAAGACTCAGGACCTTTATAGTCTGAGCAGTCATCCCAGAACTGTTCTGACAAGTGGGCATGGAAGGACTAGCAGTCCACCCACCACGAGCTTTGCAAGTGTCGTTCCAGCTTTTGTTTTCCAGCATATCCCAGTCCACTCCTTCTGCAGAGATCCAGGCATTCTAGGCACTAGGACAGCTGGTTGTGTGTAGGAATATTTGGGGTTCCCACATTCAGGAAGGATGGGACGTTAGAGTTATTTATTTTTAAAAAAGTCCTTCTGTTTGATCAAGAATTGTTTATTTTGGTGAGAGTTTTAAATTGTAATATTATATATAAAAGTGATATTTGCCTCGTTAAGAAGTTTTTTTGAGTGGGGACAGAGTATGCATCAGCCTGGGAGCAAGAGCAGCCCAGCAGGACAAGGCCATTTGTAGAGAATCCTGAACCATTCAAATCCCATTGTAAGAAATAAACACTTCTCCCAAGAACTTGTTTGTCTTGGGATTTCACTTTCATATACCAAATAGCTTCAACCGTCTCTAAGAGGCAATTAAATCTTAAAACTTCAGGGCTGGGGGAATGTTTTTGTACAATGCGTTGGCATTCTCTGTCAAACACTTTTCCCAAGGTAATTTTGATCCAGCTGTCACCGGGAAACACCAAAGATAAGGGAGTATTTTCAAGATCAGTAGGTCTCCAGAAACTCAGACCACTCCAGAAAAGCATTTCAAAATAGAATTAAAATTTAAAAATAAAATTAATCCTAATATTTTTCCATGATTAATTCAAAGTTGTGTAGAAAATGTTACTGAGAGAAAAACTGTGGTTTGGAAGCACTTTATCAGTATCTTGTTGACAAAGTTCAGGTTTAAAGCTTTAAATGACAATTTCAATATTTATAGAAATAAGGAATCAGAATTTATTGGCTGAGAAAAAACCCAAACAACTAGTTTTTAACTGGGAATAGTTTTTTGTCCAGAAGTTCTAGATCAATATAAATCAATATGTTGCTGAAATGCTGTAGAAATACAGAAAGTTGAATGAAAACCAAGAAAAGGTTTGTAATTCATCCGCCTGTAATGTCATCCACATGCACATTTTTGCGTTTCTGCTGTTTGCACTCATCACTATAACATATGTCCAGGATCATTGGACTGATATATGGATTTAATTATAAAACAATATCAGAGGTTAATTCTTAATTATTCCTTAAGTGCATACTTTAGGTGTGTAGGCACCTTAAATTCTCTCTCCAGATAACGGAGAGGTGGAAGTGGGGATAGATACTGAAGCCATCTGAGGAGATCTGGAATTGCCGTCTGGGTGTGCTTATTTCTCCTTTCACTGTTTTGTCTGTGAGTAAATATAAATATAAATATGAATATGAATATAAATATAAACCCAACTCTTTTCAGAGCTGAAGGCTGCAGGTGAAGGTCTGCACCTGCTGAGCCATGAAGGGCCTCACTGCTGCTGGTTTAACACTAGTTAAACCTCATCAGCCCCTGGGACAGCTCTGCCCACCAGGACTTGAGTAAGTGTGGGATGATTTGGGGAGTGCTGGGTAATTGTGGGACTAATTTGGGAGTGTTTTATGGCAGGTACCTGAGTCTGACAGGAATGCCTGTGTCCATCTCCCCGCAGGGCTCACCTGTAGTGACTGTGAGGAGATCCCAGGTGATTATTGAGAGTGCACTGAGAAATAAGCACTGGGTTCCTTAGCAGGAGTTTTGAAAGTGAAAAAGCAGATTTCACTGCTGATAAATTGCAGAGCAGCCTAGCAGCATTGTTAACTTCCTTTTGCAGTGACAGGGGTCTCCTGAGTGCTTCCAAGGGCTCCTTGATTGTTTTTCCTGGCATCTATGACTTAAAGCAATCACTTAAAATGCATGTTGGCAGATTTGCCTTGCCCTGGTGCTGGTGTTCATTAAGACTTGAAGTATGAAAGGTAAGTGGGCTTCCTAAAAAAGTAGCAGGACTGTAATTTACAGCCTTCAGTCCAAAGAAGAGACTGTAAAATGTTGTTATTCTCAAAGCAAGTGAATTATTCTTACCCAAACAGCAGCAAGTTAAATCTGGGATTTATAAAATGACCACTGGGACCACGTCCAGGTTCAGTTTGTCTTGCTAAAGTCACTTTATTTGCAACATGAATTCGATGTTACTGATAAATATTTTCTTTTAGGGATTTTTGTGTAGTATTTTTTCTGGGAATTTCTGCTGCAGCCATTGATGATAACTAGTATTTAAATCAATTATTCTGCTTTCCCTTGGGAAGCTGCTGTAGAAAGCAAGGACTGACTTTTAAATTTATAGGAATGTTGAGACAAATTTGCCAATACTCAGCTGGTTTCCCAGTACTGACCTTTAGCTGCTGCTTTGTTTTCACTGCCTTTTTTTTTTTTTTTTTTTAAATTTGATTTTACTCTTGTTTCTGAATTGCCCTACATCCCATGTCCAAGGAATTAATGCTCTGCCACATTCAGGATCTTTGGTACTTGCACTAATTTTGCAAAGTGGTGTTGATTTCAATCTAGCAGAATTTTTCTTGGAAAAGAAAAGAAAATAGTTGAAAAATCAAAAGGCGAGGACGATGTTTGAGATTATTTGTGATTATTGTACAACTTGAAGTTGTCTTTTCTCTTCTTAACTGTAAAATGACAGCGCTGTGACTTAACATGTGATAATTCACCATCTTTTGGTTCTCAGAGTGTTTTCAGAGTTTTTAACCCAACAGTGGGTTCACATAAGCATTTTCCCTCATGTTCTTCCTTGTTAATAAATAAAACAAAATATCTAAGTTGTTCTCAAAGCAATATCATCTTTACTTCTCAGGTTTATAAAAAATATTTTTTTGTGTCTCTGGGCCGGCTGTTTTCCCGTGTCACCTGAGAATGTACAATCTTGTTTTCCCCAGCCAGAGATCTTGAAAAGGAAAGGCTGTGAGTCGTCTCTTCTTGTGTTTTCTTCATAGTTTATTATTTCTTGTCATTACATTCTGAGCTCTTCATTGCAGGTCAGTTCAAGGCACAAAACTCTGAATCCCAACGACCAAATGCTAACTACGCCCACCCTCAGGGTGGCATGGATATTTATACTACAATCCACGTAATCAATATTTATACTTCTCCAATAACTATTTTCCATGTTAGAAGGTTAGACTCTACTCTAAACCAACTATAATGTGCCACCTCACAGCAGAAGATGAAGGCAAGGAAGAAGAAGGAAGAAACCCAAAAGCCATGTGCTTCCTCCATCTTGCCTTCACCTGTCTGCCATCCTAAAAACCCCATATATCTAAAATTCTCACTCTGTAATAAAACTACACACTATTCTACAATCTAATACACATTCATGAAAACTCTGCTTCATTCCAGAGCCTAAAAGCCCTTTTTCCATGAATAAATGTTAAAACCACTGTTTGTCAGAAATTCTAAAATCTCTTAAACACGCAAAGAAATATTTCTCATCATTTCAGACTCTGACACTTACTAAAGCTTTTACTTTTGCCAACTGATTTCTTACAACCAGTAAGATTGTAAAAAAATCTGTGGGATGGTGGTGTATAAAATTTGGGATTTTTTTAAAGCAGTCTTGTGCGTAACTTAAGAGGATTGTCTTGCTGTGTTGCAAAAAGGTTTGCATATTGCAAAAAGCTCTTTTGCACAATTTATCCTGTGTATATAAAAGAACAGTGTGACTGCTAAGGAGTTCAGGGGTCAAAAAAGTTACTCTGCCCCCATTTATATACATATAATTAGCAGATTATCACAAACCAAGTCAGATTATGCATCTGGCAAAACAAATTCGTGGCCCTTTTAGAAAATATATAATTAATATTATGTTGTCTCTATTCACCATATTCTTCCAACTTTCTTGTTATGGTCACTTCAGTTTGACTGATAGGGGGTTTTAACTTGATTAGAAAAATTTCCTTTAGAATAAAGGTGTTGTGGATACCTCCAACCATTGACTTCTAATTGTGGGAGAAAATGGCCTTTATCCTGTTCCTGACAAAGTGCTTTTGGTTGCATGATCATCAACTTCATGCCATGTCTGACAAATTACAGCTTGAGAATTCTTTCTGCCGGGGCAACCCCAGATTTGTTTTGATGTTTGTTAGAATTGAGAGAGAAATCAATTGGCAACTTTTAGTGACTCTTATTCTAGCCAGGGTCAGCAGTACCAACAGCACAGACACTTTGTGTGTGACCTGTGGAATTACTGAACATCAGTGGTGGAAGTGGAAGTCCCTCTACTTTTTGTGTGGCTGAAGCTGGACCACAGCAAGGCCATTTCATGTAAGTGCCCTTTGCACTTGACTATTTTTGCTTTGATGCTGAATTAGAACAGCAGAATGGTGGTCCCAAAATATCCCAATATACCTAATAATCCTCTGGTCAGCCTGTATTATGTCAAAACAAAGCAGAGGACAGGTTTTTGTTATCTTCTCTTGTAGTGCAGATGACGTTGAAACTTTGAATGCAAAAATCAATTTCCTCATACTGGCTGGTATAACACATCATGGCAGTATTACAGAGTGGTTTACTGTCACAGCCTTTGTCTGGCATTACTTTTTCTCTTAAAACCAGCAGATATTTAGGGCTGGTTGGCTTTTCACTGGCAGGCTGGTGTGAGGGTGTGAAATTACTGCAGGAGATCTCACTGGTGATTCACGGGGATACGTTTTCTACTCTATCAGATGCTGGACTTGTGCCACGCTTTGGTGGCATTTGATACCATGGGAGCTTTTCCTCAATAGAAGCTATGGCTGGGTCTGAACATTCTGGTAATGAAATGTCCCAGTTTGTTAGAAAAGAGTCGGACTTGGTGGCTGGGAGTCCAGGATGGTCACCCCAGATGTCATGTCCTCCTTGATGCTCTTGTTTCACACAGCTCCCTGGTGTTGGGTAACCCCTCCTGGTGCCACCTCTGTGCCTGAAGGATAAGGACAGCTTTTGGGATTGCACTTTGCTCTCTTGAGCCACAAACCACTATGTTTTTGGCAGATTAAGTATTCTTCACTTTCATTCTTGGTGTCGCCACTTTGCACCAACAGCAGTTCAAAGATAAACTCTGTAAGTGCATGAGGGCCCATGGGATGGAAGCAGTTATGTTTAGATGTGATACTGAGACATCATGTTGTGTCCTTTCACACACACATCTGTTCTTAGAAAATTTCATGAAGGAGGCTGAAATACAAATTGCTGTTCCTTTCTAACCTAACGCAGCCAAAATCTGAGTTGCTGAACTGGCATCCATTTTCACTTCCTTTCTGAAGTTTCCTTGAAAATCCTCTCCTGTTTTGTCAGTGTGGAAAATAAGCTCCAGGTTGTGAAAATTACGTGAAGCTAAAACCTGAGAAGAACTGTCTGAGAAGGATGAGTCCCTATTAGGTTATTCAAACTTGAGGCAAGTATAGTGCCAGAGTTTAGTGATTACGTGATCTCTGCTCCTTTACATTCTTTTGGTAAAGTAGATAACCCCCACCATGCACATATTCTCCCCTTAACCAGGAAAATGAGGAAGAATTTAGAGGAACTTCTAAATGTCACCTTAGGTGAGAGGAGGTGCAATGAATTAAGGGAAAAACGTAACACAAATGGTCCTAATCTCTAAAATATAGTAAGTGTTAAATGTAGTTATTAGTTGATGTTTAAGTATCGTCTATGTATTAAGTAGTTGATGTTTAAAGTATAAAAATACTTAAAGTATTTTTAAAACCTGTATGCAAGAGGTTGAGCTCCTAGAAATGCTGTAGTAACAGAAAAGATGTGCTGAGACCCCTGCCATGTACTCTACAAAAATATGGGGACAGCATCTAAAGTTGGCTGAAATGCACGAAATTCTACTTTGCTGTCTGCACGGGGAGAGATTTTCATAGGCAGAAGATCTTAAAATGAAAAAATCTGCTCTGTCACTCATTGCTTATCTTGAGTGATCCACAGCCAGACACTTCTGCTATTTCACTGTGATTGACAAAATCCTTTGTAGGGGCTCAACATCTGAAGATGGAGAGGAAGAATGGAAAGCAATCATTTGTTTGTGCTGCTCTGGTGTTATTAATTCCAGCTGCAGTAGTGGACCCACTGAGGATGTTCTGATGTCAGGAATCACATGATTGAGTCTGTCCTTCTGTGTGAAATTTAAACCCTGAGCTCTGCACGGTAAGCCTCGCTATTTAACAGGTGTGGAATTCAGTATTTGTGTGAAAACAGTCTGGAGGATGTAATGTTTTTGTGCAGCACAGAATTACCAGTGAAATGCACTCACAGGCAGCTAGTAAGGATGCACATCTAATGCTTTTCAAATGGCACTCCAATCATCTGCTTTAAATGATTAATAAGCACAAGCTGAAAATAGCACCGCATTTACCTAATGTTTGCATGATTATTTTTGTAAACTTTTCATTCAGGCTTTCTCTGCCGTCTTTCTAAGCATTGTCAAAACAAAAAATGCTGCTGTTCTTGATTAGTTTTTCTCAGTTGGTTTGATCTTCCTCATGACCCAGGGAAATGTAGCAGGGGAAAGCACCCCTATTCACTCTCACTTGACTGTAAGCATGTGGTTTAAGATCAAATGAGAAAACTAATCTAGATATTTGCAGAATACTTACAGGTTTCTGATTTTTTTCCAAAGCTGGTAACTGAACTTGGTGAGACCTATAGGTCTGGATTTTGTTAACAAGCTTGTCAGAAAGCTCTACAAATACACTGTAACATCTTCTCCTGGATTTCAATAAGTTAGAAATAGTTTTAAAAGATGTGGAGGGATTTGTACTTTCATGTTGGCTGTCCTACTTTTTCCTTTAGTCTTTTCTGAGATAAGGTTAAAACTGGAATTTAAACGGTGTTAAGGAAGAAGCCAAGATAGTAATCAGAATATAATTAACAGTGTATCATCTGTCAAACAACCAGGGCTGGGCAGTGCTGCTGCTCACCAATAAAAAGTGTTGGAATACTCCCAGTTTTCCAAGTAAAATGCTGGTGTTGTTCACTGTGGAAGTCCAGGGGTGATGTCGTGTGCATCCTTTACACCACAAAAACCCCCACCCCACCTACCAAATATACTTTTCTGCTCTTCAAAATCCCCTCTGTCTCCGTTCAGCTTTGGAGACATTTGGTAACTGGTTTTAACTCTCACCGTGAAAAGATTATGTGGCACAAGAGAACTGTTATGAAATCTAACTTGAAGTCTATGTGTAAAACCAGAAAGTGTTGCTTAAATACCCGGCATTAACTTCTCCGGTAACATTTTGAAGATGCTTTGTGAACCAAAGTAGTATCTTCAAATCTAAGTCATGGGGTGGGGTTTTATTACTAATTTTCTAAACCTGGAGTGCTGTTGCTCAGTCTGTGTAATGCACATCACCTGTACATCATAATCCCATTTTTTGTGCTTCCCCAGGTGCTGTGTCCCTGGGCGCGACTCTCCATCACTCAGAATCCGCGTCAGGCTTTCCCCTTGAGATTTTTGCAGAATTCTGGCAGAAAATTGGAGAGTGTTAAGGAAAAAAAAAAAAAAAACCCCAAACAAAACCCAAACAGGCAAAAGAAAGGTGATGGTGTTAAACGTTCGGTGCTGAACAAAGGCGGCCGAGCCCCGTCTCGCTGAGGCGCCCCAGAGCCTCCCTCACCTGCGCGGAGCCTCCGGCATCCCCCTGACCCGAGGAGGGTCCGCGCACCTGCGGGAGCTCTGCGGGAGCCCTGCGGAGCGGAGCGGGGCGCGGCGCATCCTCTCCCCGCTGAGGGGAGCCCCAGCCCCGCCGGGGGAGGCTCGGCTCGGCTCCGGCACCTCGCGGGGTGGGGAGAGGCGCTGCCCGCCCCCCCCAAGGGCTTCCCCGCTAAGTCTGACGGAGCCGCCGCCTCCCAGCGCAGCGCAGCGGCCCCGGCGCAGGAGGAGGCGCCGTGCGCGGCCCGAGTCCCCGGGCGCTGCCGCCGGTGAGGGGACAGCGGCGGCTCCGCGCTCCCGGCGGCTCCGCTCCGCTCGCCGGCTCAGGTAGGAGCGGCAGCCGCGACCCCCGGGCTGCCCCCGCAGCGGTGACCTTGAGGGGGGCGGCGGGGGCGGGAGGGCTGCCGGGCCGGGCCGATCCCGGCGCGATGCCGGGTGCAGCGGGATGCGGCCGGAGGATGCGCTCGGGCGGGGGATGGAGGCGGCTCCGCGGGGCGGGCGGGCTGCGCTGCCGCGGGGAGCCTCTGATCGCAGTCCGGCTCAGACCCGGAGAGCTCTCAGAGACAGGAACGGGTCGGGAGGCGGCGGTGGCCGCGCTCTGCCCCGGCCGGGGGCTGTGAGGGGGCGGCGGAGCTCCGCGCTGCCCGCCCGAGGCACCGCGCCCGGCGGGAGCCCCCAGAGACCCGCTCGGGCCGCCGGGCTCCAGGAGGTGACGCTCCTGCTAGAAATATTAATTTGGGAGAGTCCTAAGGAGGTTGCTGCCCGCAGCCCTGCTCTCCCGGCGGGGCTGATGGAAGGAGAAGCTCTCCCGGGAGCGCCGTCCTCGGCGCTCGCCCCGCGCCTGCGGTGCCCCTGAGCTCTGCTGCGGTTTCTTTCCTTCTTTTCCACGGGGGGGATTTAAATGTTTTACAAGCAGTAGTTTCCAAAGCCTCGCGGTACTCCAGCGGAGTATTTGGAGTGCCTCAAAGCCCGAGGAAAATGCGGCGGGAGGTAACTTTGCCAGGGTCACGCAGTGCAGCAGCCCACCCAGGTGCCCCTGGATGCTGGCTGAGGTGGCCGCTGTAGTCCCGGTCGCCACCACCCCGACATGGATGTCGTCAAGATGTGCTTTCCTACCGTCACTGAACGTAATGGGTCCTTTTCCTAAAATCTTGATTTGGAGACTGTACTAGAAACGTGAAAGGAGTCTCCCGTTCTGTATCTTTGGAAGGCCTCCTGTGCTGTAGGTGAAAACCTCTCGTTTGCTGAATTAAACTGTCCAAAAGTTTACTTCTTTCTGTGTGTTTCTTGCTGATTGTTTTTGCTTGTGGGTTTGTTTTTTTTTTTTTTTCCATCTTATTGTGCAGTTTTATCACGTTACACCAACCTGATTCTGTGCTAATTCTTTATTTTCTTTTTAATTAAAGCGTATTTTGTAGTAAAGTGCTATTTGAGAAGCATGGGTACCAAGATAAGGTGCTGGGAAGAAAGGCAAGCTGAAAGCAATGGTGTAGAGTAGGACTTAACTGCTCCCAAAATAAGCTGAAATGTAAGTTTTTAAATAGTGTGAAAGTTGATAGTGCTGTAACTCAACTCCCGAACAGTAA
The DNA here is from genome assembly GCA_018697195.1 of Certhia americana. Taxonomy (NCBI): domain Eukaryota; kingdom Metazoa; phylum Chordata; class Aves; order Passeriformes; family Certhiidae; genus Certhia; species Certhia americana. Next base: position 3,688,493 of record CM031868.1, on the reverse strand, counting down.
AAGGGATTCTTTTAAGGAATACTGTGTGTGGCTGGGAGATACTGTGAGCCCTGAGTTACGTAAGCAGTTCTTGGAGTGGGTCTGCATGCACACTGTCATGTTCTCAGCAGCACTTTGTTTCTGATCCTGTCCCCTCATCTACACGTGACTAATTTTATGTGCTGACTCAAACAGGATTCAGCATTTTCAGGACTTTTCTGTGGAGAAGTGGTTTGTCTTTGGTATCTTTCTAAGACACCAGCTCAGTATTCTCTGCAATGACTTTATGATCTGATGTTAAGCTCCATTTTCAAAGTGAACATTGCTGAAAGCTCTTCCTAAAGCAAAAAGAATATGGATTAAATGTTCAGTTTAGTGTCAATATTAACACAGTCACTTTAGCACTTAATGGAATGAATGCAGAGTATTCTGCTACCTTGAATTCCTATTTGGTACCATTACCAGCACTGTCCTTTGCTCACATGCTGTAAATCCAGGGCCACAACCCCTTGATTATCCAGGCTATTGAATATGATATTGATCTGAATGTCTGGCATGTCTCTCTATCCCAACCGTATCTTTTAACTATTCAATTGTCTATTTCCTGATTATGCTAAGTACTTTTTTATTGTTTTTGGCAAGTTCCATGGGGACATAGCAGGGATGTCCTGTGCTGCTGTCACCTCAATGGATATGGTTTGGAGGAGTGCAGGTAGGAGGCTGAATGGAGCACTGCCATAGCCATGAGGTTTGGTTTGGTTTCCCCAAAAAGGTGTTTGGTGTTATTGGAGATGCCTCAGGGTTCCTCTCCTGGCCTTTGGCACTGTTTCAGAGGGCCGTGAGTCTCCACTGTGTCCCATGTCACATACCAGGCACCACCTCTGACAGTGTTTGCTGCCTTTCTGGAGCTGGCTGTGTCGAAGCTGGTGAATTTGTCTGGCTCCTTATCCTTGCTTAGCCAAGAATAAAGCACCTCAGGCCATCTGCCACAGAAACTTCAGGGATGTGACTGGAAAGTTGCACTGTTTGTCTGAATATTGACAATCCTCTAAGTGCTTGGAATTTATCTGCGTCAACAAAACCTGCATATTCTGGTTATTGTAGGCAGTTTTAAGTATAGCAAGTGAGGTTAAAAAGAAAATTCTGATACTCAAAACACCCTAAAACTTGCATTGTAGTCTAAGAATAGGTTCAGGATTGCAGCTGGGAAAAAGCCATTTGCATTGACCATGAGGAAAAAGCAGAGTAATTGTACAAGAGATAAGTGATTGTTTTAGTGGCAGTCTGATGGGAGATGATAGCTGAGGAGATAATTGGGAACAGAGAGAATGTCTGCATTTAAACAAAATTGTGTGACTGCTGAAATCTTTTAAAACACACAAATCTTTCAAGGCACAAAGTTTGAACTTCTGGTGAAGCTTATCATTGGAATGTGTGTGTCAGACGTAAGAATTCTGTTTCCAAACAGCTTTACATTTAATGTATGCTGTGCAGTAAATGGTTGCCATTTGCAAAGTTTATAGTGGAACTTCAGTTGTCCTTTGAAAGAAAAAGTTTGTAAAAAGTAAGATGAATAAAAGGCAGGTTATTTTATGAGTAGAAGTGGCAAATGCAAAAGGATAAAGAGTTTTAAATATCTGAAAAAAAAATAAAGTATTTTAGAAAGGAAAAACGAGAATGAACAAGAAATATTTGTGTGTAATAGGATGACAGAGATGACAGCAATGAATGTCACAGTGGTTGAGATCCAGATTGGTTTCAGTGTATTCATGCTCCAGAATTATCAGTTAAATCAAAATGGCTTATTTATTACCAAACCTACTTTGAAAAAAGTTTCATCTTCATAAATAGAGTTATTAGAAATGAAATATTTCAAACTTCAATTTTATGGGCATGACCAGTTTTTCACATCTACGTGATCTAAGACAGCATTTCCTAAGGGATGTGTAACTGCCATATTGCTGATGACCCCATATCCATCAGCATGGGCTTGTGTCTAAGTGTCATTATGTAGAAGGCCATGTTTTCACCTATTTTGAAAGTTATGCTCAGAATTCTTGAATATTTTGTAACATCTAAATGAAACAACTGGTGTGCTGCAGGGATGCCCTCCACACACTGGAATGTAAACCAAAAAATTTTAAGTGTTTCTGAGAGGCAGAGGTTACTACACCTTTAATTAGTGCAATGGGAAGTGTGTTTTGGAGAGTTCATTGAGCCCCTTTAATTGTGCAGAAAAGGCATTTCTGAAGAGCCTGCTTGAGCCAGTGCCCTCAGAGCCTCAAGAGCAATTCTCCCGTGGATGCTTATTTATCTGCTTTCAGCCTTTCACTCCTCTGACCCAAAGGCTTGCACTGCTGCCGGGTTTTGCAGTCTCTCCAGCATTTCATATTCCTATCCACATCCCAAGAACTGCTCAGCTCCTGAGGTTGCCACATTTGGGGTGCCCAAGGCTTGGGAAGGCTACACCTTGGTGCAAGAGCTGAATGGCTGTGAGAGCAGCAGCAGCAGCTGCCAGTTGCTGTAATATAGGGACCTCTGTTTGTACAAGGAGTTTATTCCCTGTGTGCTGGAATGCTTTTAAAAAGTCACAGCAGAGGGGTTTTTCAGAACCAGACCTGCCTAATTTCATGGTGCTTCGAGGTACTTCTGCCTGCATGTTGCTGTGGGATTATGTATACATTGTAGGTAAAAACACAGAAACTGTCACAAGGGCTTGCACATTCACCCAGGATTGATATTAATTGTTGAAGGGAGGGGCTTTGGAGCTCCAAGACTGAATCACGTTTCCCTCTCACACTCCACAGCAGAGTGACCTTGGATGTACATTTCAAGTTTTGAAAAGCTTTGGTGTGTTGTAAAGCCAAAAAAAATGCAGCTGCCTCTATTCAGCGTTTCTAAGATTGCTAAATGATTAATTCCACAGTGTTTGGGGAATTGCCTTTAGCCTGATTTATTTATTAACAAGGCTCAAATAACTTGTATTGAACTTATGAAAATTAAACCTATTCTAAAATCATCCATCGGGGTGAAGACTGCTCAAAGATACTGCAGCTGCTGTCCACTCCAGATGCATCTCTTCCTGAAATGCTTTAGGATTCAGGAGTTTTCTGGTGAACAGGATCTCTTTTGATAGTTTATCAGTGAGCCCAATGCCCAGCACACCCCTTTTGTTATCTCATTATAAGCAAGAGATTCCAAACCTCTGGATAGCTTTCCTGTGCAGAAGAAGTCACCTTGAAGGTATTTGCTGATCCTGTATGTTCTGTCCTGGTTATTGAATAGCCATTCTTCATTAGGGGAAACTATTCCCACTGATAGGAAACCTTCCATCCTGGAAGGTGTGATTGCATTCAGCACAGCAGACAAAATAGGGCCTTATTATAGACAATCCAGCACTCCATTTTTTGTGACTCAGGTAATTTCTTGGTATTTTAAACCTATTTGTACTTTTTGTTTTTATTATTTAAAGAGGTTAATACTTTTTAAGAGGATTGCATAAATAGGAATTTTGTTTTCAGGGAATGTTCTCTGTAACCCATACTGAAAACTTCCAATAGGTTGATGGGTTCCTAGAAAGTATTCCATTAAGCATTTTAGAATATTTTTAAGCAGAAGTATGAATGAGGAGATTTATGATAATCAAGCAGAAATATAATCTTTGCTATCATCAGATTTCTTTACAATTGCTGAAGCTTAAAGTAATTACTCCAGAAGAATTAAGAATTACCTTCTTTCCCATCTGAGGAAATGGATATGTGCATTTTTAGGTGCTGGCCTTCAGTTAGAGAAAAAGCAAAATGGAAGTTTTGAAAAGAAATTTCTTTATTTAGAACTATTTTGTGGCAATATTAGGTGTATTTACCACTGCTTTGCTGCGCTGAACTTGTGGTCTTAGGTTCAAATGCAGTGTTAATGCATCACTTTAGTCTACAAAGTCTGCATGTTCACCAGCATTTTTCTAATGTGTGAAGTATTTTACAAGCTTTCAATCAGTTTATGTGAAGTAAAAATAGAAGACTGGCATGAGTTTTGACCTATAAACAGTAGAAAGTAATTACATGAAGACAAAATGTCAAAATTTTACCTGGAAGAGACCTATTCCACATCACTGGGTTTTTCTTAATTACAGAAAGTGTCCAAAAGCCTTAACAAAAACTAGGCCCATTTTTTAGTTAAGCTTGAAAATGCCACAAAAATCAGTCTGGAAGATGTAGAGTGATTCTTCTCGAAAGGTTAAATACTCTGAAAAATTAATGTGTTATATACAGCAGCCCTGGTGGTTCTGTGTCAAGTGCTAAAGAATTCGAGAGCAGTAGGAACAGGAAAATGCCATTATGGCCTGTGAAGGTTGGTGTTAATGGGTGTGTTCCCTCCAAAGACACACTATTACACTGCTTTTTGTGTGACACAACAGTGCTCCCCTCATATTTCCCCTTGGCACTGCTGACATTTATTGCTCCCCAGCTAAATAGGATGACAAGACAGGGCTGCATTTACTGTGAATTTTCTTGTGATTTTTTTTTTTTTCCACTCATGCTCTGCAAGTTTCTGGACAGTGGAGAAAAATGGAAAGGTTACTGTCTGAATGGCATTCCTGTCAGACATCCTGGCATGAAATATGCCTTTTAAAAAATACCATTATACATTTTTTTTTTTGGCTTTATACTCAATGGTGGCTCTTAAATACCTTCTGACAGAACTCAGCTGATCTCTCTTTAGCGTTTTCTTTATGTCTAGGTTTGCACTTGTTCTGCTTACGCTTCCTTTTTCAACAAGTTCTTCAATGCTTCAAGTTTTAGTTTGAATTTTGATCTTGTTTGCTTGTGGGGCTGGAGGTGACACGAACCCTTCCTGTTTACTTCACAAACTTTTTTCTCTCCTAATGTGTTCTCTGATGTGCACAGTGAGTTGCGAGAGGCATTCCATTGCCAGTGACTTTTAGTAATCACTTTTAATTTGAGTGGTTGTTTGGTTTTGGATTTTTTTTTTTAAAGAAACTGCAGCCAGTAAGCTGCAATTTCATATCAGTCCTTCCACCCCATGGAAATATCACGTTGGCCAGTCACAGAAAGCCTGACTGCAGCCAGTGTAAGCTGCCTGCTCCTGGGATTCCCTTCTGCAGTGGCCCAGCTACCATATCAAAAAGGAAATCTCATTGCTCTGACGTTCTGGTTATTTTCAGGCACTTAATCCTTGTGGTACTTCTATGGTGATTTAACTTGTTTCAGTGTCCTCTGTGCTATAAAAGAGAGGTGGCTGGGTTTGCAGTATCTTCAGTTTAGCCTTGCTTCTCCTTTTGAAGCTGCACGCTGTTTTTGCCTCTCCACTGTCCTTTGGGAACTCTACCCTCCCTTTGTGCATTACTGAATATAATAGTTAATGTTTGGGGATGGCTTTAGGTAATTCCTTAAGTACTCTGCGGTGAACTTCGTCATTCTCTGGCAGACTGAGTATGTCTGGCTTCTTTTGATACTTTTTAGCCTATTCTTTCTTTTCTTCAGGCCTCTAGCCCTGTCTTCTCCATGAAAATCACTTTAGAAACATTTTTGCTTTTCATTATCCTTTAGATGGAGACATAAAAGAATATGAAGGAAGTACTGAATGCTTCAGCTTTCTCTTTGCCATCTGTTATTTTCTCTGCTTTCCCATTAAATACTAGAACCTCTGCTTATCTTTTTCTCCCACTTACTTCTGTTGTATTTATAGATCCTTTTCCTATTGCCTTTTTATGTCACTCATTAGTTGTTGATCCTTTTGTCTGTTGGCTTATCTGGATCAGAACTGAGCCATTTGTGCCATTCTAATTCTTGTTCTTTGTTAAATGTTCTTGTTTCACCTTTTGTACAAGCTCTTCTGATTGTCAATGCCTTTAAAGAGTCTGGGTGTAAGAGTCTCTTCCAGTGTTTCCTGTATTCCCCCTGCACTGAGATAATCTCTTGCACTATTTTATACACTCTTCATGGGTAATTGTTAGTTTTCCTGAATTTCTTGATCCTCTGCTTAAGAGATGTTACAAATCATTTGACTGTATTTGCTGAAGTTGCTGTCCTGAATTCCACTTCTTTTTTGTGCTTCCTTCACATCTTCCTTTCAATGTGTTACTGGTGAGCTCTCTTGACTTGTGATAATGCTTACCTGAAATGTATTGCTGCCCTGAAGATCCCAGCCAATGCTTTCCAGTTAATCAGAGTAAAAATGCAGCTGCAGCTTTAGTAATGCTTCCATGCTCATGCCTCTGTCCTGTTAGCACAGCTCCAGCTTGATGATATCCCTTGTTCCCTCCTCAAGGAAAGACTGAAAAAATGCAGGTATGTGAGGGCTGTGGCATGGGAGAACAAATTGTATATTATCTGCTTTGTTAGGGGACATCTTGTGCCTTTGTACACATTGGGGGCTTCTAGCTTCAGATTTATAATTCACCTGTTACAGTGTGCAACTAATCCACCTGTTTCAAGGGTTAATTCATCACTCCTTGTAAAGATGCTGGGAATTTTGGGTTGAAAATGCTGCTGTAAGCTCAAAGCTCTGTTTGTATGTGCAAGATATTTGTGATGTTATTCAGTAAGAGCATTAAAGCCATGTACTTACATAGAAGTGAAGTGTAATATCTTCTACACATACACAACCAACCAAGTCTCTTCTGTACAGGAAAATATCAGGTTTTCTGCTGTTCTTCTTGAGGACACCTTTCTGAGAATCTTTGCATTTCAGGTAGAAGAACCTGCCTAGAACTGATTGCCCTGTAGGTGAAATTTCATCCAGCCCTAGGGAGAGAATTTGTAGACTTAGCACTGAGGGTTGTGTTCTTGTCAAGTAACATTTATGGCCTGATTGTCAAATAAGTTATAGATAATGCAACAGGAAGGTTTAATGTATTAGGGGCAGGATTTTTAAAAAGGGGATGGAAGCCAAATGGAATTTTAAGTCCTGTTGGCTTGTCAATGGGATTTCTGCATCCCTAAGTTGGATGTTTTTGAAAGTAACACTGTAAATTTGTGACTAATAGAGATCTTTCCATGATAATGGCTTACAAGTTACCATTAATAATTTAGCCGAAGGTTATTGCAGTCCAGCTCAGTACCTCCTGAAAATGGTGAAAAGCTTGTCTCTGTGATTTTAGTGGCTTTGGGTTATTGGGCACTCTGATTAAATAATGTGCTTTTGAGGGATGTTTTTGCCCCTTTCAATGCGTCTTGGCAGACAGAACTGAAAGCCACGAATTGCAGGAGAAATGGATGCTGGAGCCGTCTTTGATGCTGTTCACGTGCAAGTGTTTACAGGGATGTGTAAGATCCTGTCCCTCTGAGCACAGGAGAAATCAGGCAGAGCCAGTTTCTCTGTGAAGGATTTCCACGGGCAGAGCTCAGTGTGGATTGCCTCGGGAAGTGGGAAGCAGCTGTTCCTGCTGTGCAGCACGGGCCCTGCAGCTTCCTCCCCTGCCCTCCCTGCAGCCCCCTTCCATCGCCTCCCTGAAGCTTCCTCCCATCCCATCTCTGTAGCATCCTGCTCTTTCTGCAGCCCCCATCCCCTCCCTGCAGCCCCCATCCCCTCCCTGCAGCCCCCATCCCCTCCCTGCATCCCCCGTCCCCTCCCTGCATCCCCCATCCCATCCCTGCATCCCCCATCCCCTCCCTGCATCCCCCGTCCCATCCCTGCATTCCCCATCCCCTCCCTGTATCTCCCTCCCCCGGCACTGCCGCTGCCGCAGCCGCTGCTGGCTCTCACTGCTCCTTCTCCCTCCTTCCCCGTCTGCCTCTCCCTCTCTCCCTCCACCCTCAACAAATGCCAGCACCAATGCTTTCCCTGTAAACCACTTCCATTCCTCAACACCCTTACATTTGCTACCGCTTCGGATCCCAGCTGGTTTCACTGAGGGATACCAGCTGAACCCACCGGTTCAGATTTTCCAGCATCCCAGAAGCACAGCGCTGGCTTTGGTTCATCTATTTGTGTACAAATACAGAAAACAGAAGACCCATGTGCATTTTTATGGGGAACATAAAATCTGTAAAACAACAACAACAGTATTTTTGAAAAAAGGAGACGGAATATTGTGAGATTTCTGGGGAGACAGGGTTTTTTTGTTATTATATATTATTATCTGTGAAAAGACATTAATTAATCAAGACAAGGATTGGTGAAAACATGTTCATTAACACTGAAAGATGAGCTGATAGGTCCAGATGCCTCTGCAGTACAGAGATGTACATTTTTCTAAGTGAAAACACAGAGGTGCTGGTGTTGAACTGGAAGTCATTTGGAAGCATTTTTGTCTCCTCACCACAGCACTCAGTACCTGTTAGCAGCCTGCCTCTGCAGCAGCAAGCGGTGTTCAGCACTGATGACTTTTCAAGTGCAATAAAATTGTGCCTCAGACATGACTCTGCCTGAATTTCTCCGTGGACCAGAGGATTGAACAGCAAAGGACACTCGGGGAAGTTGAAATTAATTTCTGGGTGCTCACATTAGTGTTTGGTTCCTCTCTGAGTACTTCAGTGCTGGGGATGGGGTAGGATGGGAGTTTTCATCCTGTTATTACATACAACTTTTGGCTTCATGACTTTCCTACCATTCAGCCTAACTTATTTTGGTTTTTTTTTTTTAATTGACTATTTCTGTGTAAATATGACAAAAAGAAATTTATGCAATTGCAGGGGCTTATAATATCAACTCTGATTTTAAACCTGTGACTTCTGGAAGAAGATTGCAGCCCTGAAAGGTTTGCTGTGTGAGGGGAGGGTATACAGAAGGAAAAGCCATAGGATGACTTTAAATGTTGAACAATAAAACCGGAACAAAAAGCTTGCTATAAATAGTAGCTTGCTCCCAGTTCAGTGAAGTACTTAAGCATATGCCTAAATCCCTCCTTGTTCATCAGAGCACTTACATGTGCACTTGAATTCTGCTGGAATAAAGCTTTAACCACCAGGCCTGCGTGCTTGGTGGAATTAGGGGCTGTGTGGACATGGCCAGAGCCCATGGAAGGGTGATTTCCTCCACAGCATCCCAGATGTGCTGGGAGGCTTTGTGGTGTTTTATAGGAAATTTCTGACACTGGGCCCTGACCAATTGACTTGGAGAACTGCTGGCCATGAAAGTATTGCAGAGCAATTGTGTTCTGATATTCCAACAACTGTCCCCTTGTGCTGTTTGAAAATTGATCAGGCTTAATGATAACTGCTGCTTTTGTGGTAGTGGGACCTGTATTAGATATTAAAGTGAATTTCCACTTTCTTTGTAAAACTAATTCAATGAGGATTTTCCTCCAGACATCAGTAAGGCATCTGCACCCCGGAGCTCAGAGCATGGGCTTCTCCATCCAGTCATCCCAGTTAAAACTCTCAAGGAATCTTCAAGTACATCTAAAAACCATTTGGCTCTCAATTTTTGAGTTATCTACATAAGATGTCTTACAAAATACCATCTCTTTTCTTAAATGAAATCTAGTTTACCATTTCTGTTTTTCAAAATGTTGCCCACTATACAACTATTCTACAGGGATCCTGTTATTGACAGTTATTTTTAGTCATCTTATCTCTGGAAAGGCTCCACATAAATTCCATAGTGGTTGTTGTGGCTGGCTGGATTCATCAGAAAGTGAGAATTAAAAACTGTTGTCTCAATCAGGTGAAAATAATGAAAATACAATATATCCTGGGTTTTTTTGCAGCATGGTCATATACAGAGAAACAGGATTTTTTTCATTTGTAGGAATATGAAGGTTGCAAAACTTACATTTCCACTGAGATGGAAACTTCAGTGTCAGTCCCTCATCAGGGATTCAGAGGTACAGATTGTTTTTTGAGAAACCTGCCCTGTGTCCCTGCTCTGATTGACAGTGCAGCTTTCACATCTCAGATCACTCAAAGTTAATCAGCCCAAGATTCCCCAAATGCATTTCAGACTATTGATTATTCACAGCTGGGATAATTCTTAAAAATTTTATTTCCAATGGAAATCTGATTGAACTAATGAGTGGTTGAACTTTTGATAAAGCAAAAGTTTGACCAAAAAACATTCTAATGTTTTGATGAAACAGTTACCATGATGATTTGATGTATATATATATGTACATACATACACACAAAAACACATATGTGTCAAGTGGATCTAGAGGACCACTTTCAAAAATATTCTTTGAAGAATTGTGGCTGTTTAAAAAGAAGTCTGTAGAGTCCAAATCATACCTTGTGCTAATTGTCAGTCACAGTGTTGGGGCTTCACTGCTTCTCTGTTGAGCAAATCTGTGTACCTGTTTTGTGGGGATGCTTTAAATCTCTACCAGGAAAAGCACACTGTAAGAATTGTTAATTCAAATGTTATACATTTGAGCTGATTACAGAAATTCTAATCTGAATCCTTATGTAGGAAGTTATAAAAGGCTTTCATAATTTAAGCCAGATCAAGTCTATAAAGTCATAATAAGCTCATGTAAATCTCCCCAATGTAATAGTTGAAATTTTTCAATTGTGTAATTAAAAACACTGCTCTGTAAATATATGAGTGAAAGTCCCTTGTTGCTTTACATTCTGTTTGATTAGTGCAGACAGAGCTTTGAGGAAGGGCCATTTTGGGCTGATTCAAAGGTAAGCTGTTACAAATCCTGGCCAGCATCAGGATGGGCTCTAACTCCATGGCTGCACTCAGCACTTTGCGTTACACAAAATGGCCTTTATCTTTGTGAGCTTCATACTGTGTGAGTGGCACTTTCTGGACCAAGGATCAAAATATCTGTTAGAAATGGGATCAAAATACTAAAATCAGGCTGTGGAATGACACATAACTTCTAAAATTCATGGAGTTTCACTATGGTATGCAATTAAGCAGGTTGGTGGACAAGAAACTAATGAGCTGGTCTTTGTGAAATATGCAGAGAGAGTAACTTCCAATAGGATATTGCCAGGGAAATGATGGATTAGAATGGAAATAAACTGATGAAGTATTTGATGGTCTGATGTTGAAATGTGCATGCAATGAAACAAAAGAGTTCTGCAAATTGTGACTCTCTGTCAGGCTTCCTCTTCTTTGAAAAGAACTGCAGCATTTTTAATTAAATGTTCCAGAGCTGTTTTGCTAAAGCTGCATGGCCAATATATTCTTTCATTATTTGGTCAATGGTGGTGCCAGAGGCCTTTAAATCTTGCCTCCAGGAGAAGGGAAAATATTTTAAGCTATATATGAAGTACCATTACTAATTTTCAATGCAAAAAAAGTTTGTAATTTTTATCAAGAAAAATTATCCAAGAAATGGAATTGCCTTCTGTTCCTTTAGAAAAAAAAACCCCTAATTTTTCAAAGACAGAATTTTGTATGTGTTAGGTGGTATTGCAAATGAAGTTGAACAAACTGGTCATGCCTGTTTAGTTAACAAAAATATTTAATAAAGGAAAAAGCAGTGGGGAAACACAACCAGTCATTAATTCCTTTGCAGTGCCTTCTGTGCATTCTTTCTGCAGAAAGAATAGCAGGCCTTCATCACCTGGATACATTCTGCTCTCCCCCTTCCTCCAGCTGCTTGAGAAATTGAAATCAAATTGCATTGTGGAGCAGATTAGTGGTGAGTTGAGTAATCAAATTGCAAGGCAGTGATGACCTGGAAGCTTGGTTGTGAGTCCCCCCCAATTCCCCCAGATCCAGGGCTGTGCCTTTTCCTTCCATCCTTCCTGTCTGTCCCAGATGACCTGCAAGGAGATATGGAAATGCACACACAGGGCTGTGCAGAGGAATAGGAGGGAAAGAGAGTTCTGAGGGAGGAAAAATGTATCTGCCAAAGCAGAGCAATTTATTTGCTTGTTTCCAGTTCTTCCTGAGTGTGGAAGGCAGTTTTCCTTTGGCCACATTCACATTCAGTGTGCCTGTGCTGGACTCATGCTTTAGGAGATTGATGGGATTGATGGCAGCTTTTTGTGTTCCCTTTTCTCATCCTCACCCTGCAGCATCGGAGATGTTGAAGCTGCAGTGACAGTCCTCAAAATAGCTTTGGTCTGAGAAACTCAGACTATTTTCAAGTTGGGTTTTTTCTTTCTCTCTTTAATATTTTTTCTTTTCCATTTTGTTACCCAAGATGTTTTAACACCACCAGTGTTGGTAGGAATTGAAGCTCTTGACAGATTAGTCCATCTGTGGTAATCTTTGCTGGATTTATAGAAATAACAGAACACTGTTGTTGTTGTTAAATAATTATTCATAGAAATAACATTTGATATTGAATAGTTGTGTGAGATCATTATGAGGTCACGATTTAAATTTAAATACATAATACATTAAATATATACTTCCTAAGATGCTTATTAATATTCATAATAATGTCTTGGCTTTCTGAGGGCAAACAACTTTTTGTGTACGTTGTAGTAGGAATTACAAGGAACTTCTGTGAAGCACTTCCTATCTATAAATATTTGTGAAACCCTGTCCAGCTATAAATAGTGATGCAGGCTGCAGACTGGAGATGTGATCTTAGAAGACACCAGATTCAGTGAGGATGGTGCAGGAGTTCTGGAGCCAATGAGGCACCAAAGAGGTGCTTTTAATAGATGAGTATTTGGACCTGATGACACACACAGATTACTAAATTGGTTAATTTTCTGTTTCTGGCACAAGGTTTTCTCTGCATCATCTCCAGTATATGTGACGTTTTCTTGTAAGTTGTAGTTCCTGGAATCAGATAATACTGTGAAAACACATCTTTTTTTTCTTTGACTTTACTTTAAAAAAAAAAATCCTTTACAATTGTGTAGAAATATATTTTGATGTGCCTCAGACGTTGACTTAGAAAGAAATATTCTGCCAATTTTTCCTCTTTCATCCTCATTTTTATAAGGATTGACCAGATTAGGATTTTTAAAATTTTTTTATTTTTTATTTCTTAGTAATAATGTCTTTACAAGATAATTCTGGGTCTGCTTTGGAAGCCAGTTCTCTGCTAGAGTAGTCAGCATTAATACAGCTGCATAAAATTCCTAGTCTGTATCGTTACCCTTTTAATGTTTAATTGAGAGTGTAAAATAACATTTAAACTCACTGGGGCAGGAAGTGTAGGAAGCTGGAGTATCCAGCTGTCAGCAGGTTTACAGACACAAAATCATTTAATGAACTTGAGAAAAGTAGCTGAAAATGAAGAAACTGCATATTAAGTTGAATCCTTGGTGTGCTCTGTAGTGCTGTTGTACTACAACAGATTACAGAAATCAAGTAGGAAAATTCAGCATTTTCCTGTATTTAAAAAGAAAAAAAGAGAGCTCTTTTCTAAAGAAATCAAATCCCAATTTCTGTTAGATAATCTCAAACTTAGTATTGAAGCCCCATGAATAAACAAATTCTTATCAGCTATGTTACAGGGAATTTCAGTGTGATTATGGCAAGCAGAAACTGGTGTTGGAATAAATCCTCCAATCAATAACTCTAATTGCAGGCTTAAATTTCCAGAGGATTCACCTTTTAAAAATGACATTTTCTATATGGAAAATACTTTTTAGGAAACAATAAAGGTATAACATTAGATAGACCCAGGTTAGGAGATCCTATAGTGTCTATTTTCTGGACAGGGATCCCACCCGAGCTCTCTGTTCAGCACAGCCTGGATGACTTCAGTGTGTTCTTGGGCTACAAACATGACAAGGATCTCTGCAGACAGCAGAGTTCAGTGCATTGGGTGTGTTTGCACTGGGAGAAGTTTCAGCTCTGACTGTGTGAAGTGGATGAAGGCATAAAAAAGGAGTTGTGTTCCCAGGAGTGTGAAGGGAAATCCTTGGCTGAGTCTGCAGGTACTCCCGGATGTGGAAGAGTATGTTCAGTGTCTGCATCCCTCAGCATCCAGCTTCACTGCCCCTGACTTGCAGCACTGCAAACTGGAAAAAAAAAATCAGTATTTAGAAAGCTGGGATTGAACAGGAGCTGAGTATTTACCTGAGGCAGCCAGGCCAGGGCAAGGGAAGGAGATGCCCTGACCAAGAGAAATTTGGTGGTGTAAGATGGGTGGAAAATTTTCTTAGTTGTTGTTTTTCTTTTTAAAATCTCAACTCAGATAGAAGATAGCTCAATCACTCCAAGAACTGGACAAAAAGAAAAATAAGGTCCTAGATGTTGAGAATCTTTTGAAAATGTCTATATTGAATTGTTGACATAAGTGAATTCTGAGGGGAATAAGAGGAAGAGGCAGCTGATGAGGCAAACTCCTCACTGGCTATCATTCCTAAAACTCCACAAAACCCTTCACAGAAGCAGAGGGGAGTGGCAGAGGTTTAGCTGCAGCTATTTTTGTGCTGGGTTTTCTTTCTCCTGTTTAACTGAAGATAGGCAACTGCTTAAGAAAGTTTTGTGGGGAAAACAACAAACAGAGCTGAAATGTGTGTATTGCAGCTGCTGTCCTGTCTGCGTGCCCAGACTTACTCCAGGTATGGTTTTTCCATTTCTTCAGTGTTCTGGGGACTGCAGGCAAAATGCAGATAAAGGCACATTCCTAAGTGCCTTTGAATTGGGTGGGCATGCTTGATATCTCCTCATTGTTTATGTGCTTTGGCATATCTGATAAATCAGAAGTGTTTTTCTAATCTGGTAGTTTATAAAGTCTCTCTCCCATGGCCATCAGTGGGCCAACAGAAGGTCAATATGCAGCATAAATTAACAATCCATTGCCGTGTTCTTGCATTAGAGAAATTACAAGTAATCTGGATAAATGTTATCTTTGGCAGATAATTATTATATAAAGTATACAAAGGATAAAATAGCTGAAAATAAGCACCGTTAGCAAGAACAATGATATTGTTAGGCAGAGACATTAGTAGCGTGTGTTAAAATCACATTTTAATTACAAATGTTTTTTAGGAAACTTCAGTGTGATGTTATTCTTTTGCCCACCCTCCTGATGATGTGATCTTCTGTAGTTCCCATAAAGAAGCAGAGAAGAAAACAGTGATTCAACAACAGTAGGGTAAGACATGGCAATTAGGTCTGAATGCAATTCCAAGCTACTGATTACATAAACAGAATTTTCCATACATCTTATTTCTAATGGTGACTTGATCTCTGGGTCTGTGCAGATGGACAGCCTGTTTCTCCTTCCTTAACAGTTCTTGCAAAAAAATAAACATTACTTTCAATTTCTGCAGTCTAGTGTGCATTAAGTACCTTTAATATTCAGTGTAGTTCCTCTTTATGTAGCTGTTTTGCAAGATGAGCTATAAACATTTATAAAACATAATTATAGAGACATTTAATTGCTGTATAAATAAATGGGTTTGCAGACAGACCCAAGAATTCTCCACGGAGTTGCTTGATGGTGTGGGTTGACTCGCAAATTCACTTTCTGGGTAAGAGTAACTCCCTTGGAAGTGGAACCAGTCCCAGCATAGCAAAGCTTTAGGGGTTCTGTAAATCTGACAGTGCCTTTTAGCAAAGACTGTAACCTTGGTTTGGTTTAGTGCTGCTCCAGTCCCATTGTTAACCCCATGTCAATGATTCAAAATGTTTCACGGTATCACTGGCAAGTTTAGAAATGCCGAGTTTTCCAGGCAATTATGTGAATGAGAGGAATAATGGTTAGTATGAGCAGAGGGGACAAACCTATGAAAATGTTCAAATGATTCAAAGGCCATATGAATTACTGTTGCCAAGGCAGGACTGTGTTGTTTGAAGAGTTACCCAGTATTAATTACAAACTTTTGAACCGTGACAGATTTAGGAAAGCCTAAAACCTGGTGCATTTGGTCTTGCTCTTAGCTGATTTTCCTGTTCTGTTTGATCTGGTTTTCAGGGCTCCTTGATTTGCCCAAGATAAGTGTGCATGCACACAAACACGAAATCATTTAATTACCACTTGGGGTAAATGATGAATGTGTGCATACACAGGAACACACACATGCTGCCCTCAGTATCATCTAATTACCACCCAGAGCAAATAATCTTCCTGTTTTCTGTGTCCTGGGGCACAAAAGGAATGTCTTCTTCTTTTGGTTGATTTTGGGGCAGTAGGCTAAGTGTTTTTCTGGAAGATGTCATTTCATGTCTGAGTATAGAAACATAGTAAAAATGACTAAAAATTAGAAATACATGACGCTTTCTTGGCATTTAAATATTTTGTTTTGTATGAGATTGTTTTGTGTATCTTCCTTGCATCTTACTAAATGATTGGCATTTGTGTATACAGCACCATGATTTAAAATGTTATTTTGCCTAGATACTCTAGAAATATTGTACATATTTATTATTTGCATGTAGACAGACTTGTGTATATGTGTATCTAGATTTCTGTTTTTCTTATCTATTTTGGGTTTTCTCATTTTTGTTTCAAAGCTCCTAACAGAAAGAATAAACAGCTCTTCATAAAGCTTTTATGAAATGCAATGCTTGGCCCATTCAGTGGGTAAAGGGACCTTGGCCAGTTTACCAGTAAATAGATGCTTAAAGCAGAGAACTAAAAATAAGATCAGAAAGTGATCACTAACTGGCATCCTGTAGGTTAAGCGAGAGACTACTGAGACAGAAATAATATTTATGTGGTGCATGAGTGCCACTGCAATAAAAATGAATAATGACTGAGCTGCTTTCTCATCCTTGGAAGTGGCCCTTCCCCTCCTGGGCTGGAGGGCTCTTTGTGGCCTCTGGGGGCTGCCTCTACTCTAGGTGAGTAAGAGACTGCAGGCTGTACAACCTTTTAGCCTTGCTGAAATATTAATTCTCTTCAGCATTCCAAACTTTGCACAAAGGAATCAAAGTACAAATGCTAATTGTTGAGGAAGGAGAGTCTGTAAGAGAAGAGCTCAGAACTCCCTATACCAAGCAAGCCTACAGCAATGTTGATTATTTTCTTGTCCCTTCTTTAGCTGTTTCCTTAGCCCATCCTTTCTCTGGATTCCTCAGTAAGAGCTTAGAGGCAGAAACCTTTATAGTTTGCCCTTTCATTACTATAAATATTTAGGAATGGCAGTTCTTAATAAAGAAATTCCTTTGCCTTAGTTATCCCGGCTGAAGATTTGGGTTTGAGAAGGCGAATGCACCTGAGTCCTGTAATATCCTTTTACCTGTCTACCTGTTCATATTGCTGTTAATATTCCTGTTTTTATACCTGTTAATATTCCTGCCAGCTCTGCCTGCCAGCACAGGTACCAGCTCCTGACCGTGTTCCTCTGTTAATTGTATGGGCCCCTGGAGGATCTCAGTGGATGATTTTACCCAGCTATGAGCAGCAGACTTACATTCCACACTGGACAAAAATCCCTGTGAATTATCCCTCAGATAAAGCTGGTAAATTTTGTCTGCTTTCATATTCATAGTGAATGAAATAAAAATTTTCAAAGAAACAAAACCAGAATTGAACTGAAACAGTTGCACACTGCATAAGGCTTTGCTTTTCAGCCTAAAATATTTGCCAGCTCAATTAAAACTAAATGTTTTCCAGATTTTCTTGAATTTAGGTGAATTTTGAAATGAAAACTTAATAGCATAAAAGATTTTAACATGAAATATTCAATTGTTGAAAAAGAAGAACTTCACTTGGATTTCAAAATGAGAGCTTTTACTTGCTGAAACTTTTGCTCTCACATTTTTTCCAGCTTAGCCTCTTGGTCAAATACGACTTAAACAGGAATTGGTTTTAGTCATGACCTTTTTCTCCTGCTCCTGTACTTCCCTGCTCTCTCCCTAATTTTTCCTGTTGGCTGTATTATCACTGATCCCACTGACTTCTGCAAAATGTTCCTGTGCTAAGTGAATGTCATTTGGAGGAGTGACATGCTCTTTTTACTGAGGTTTGCAGTTGAACTACTCAGGATAACTCAGCCCATTTGCTTCCAGCATGCTGCTTGAAAAGTGATATGGCTAACCCCTTCCCTAAGTAGTGAAAGGAGGAAAATCTAAGATATCTCTATTTGAGTGTTCATATTCTAATTCTCTAAATGGATTAAAAGTCCAAAGCGTGTATTATTTTTAGATTCATCAAGAAAAGCACACATCCATAATTCAGCTTAAAGCAGACCTGTGCTCTGTGGCAGGGGCTTTCATCTGAAATAAGTGCAGCTATTTCTTCACCCAGGGCATTTCCCACCAACTGGTTGTTGCAGTAGCTGTATGTGCTATTTATGATGTGTATAGAAAAAGCAACATATATACTTTTATCTGATAAGTAGTCTAAAAGATTTTTTTGTTTGTTTTTTTTAATCATAGTTAGAAATTCTGCCTTTGCATACTTGGATTAAAATTGCTTAACTTTGGAATAAATACTTAATGAAGAGTTGCTGAAATTAAATTCCAGGTGGTAGAGGATGAGAAGAGGTGCAGTGCAGTTTCAGTCTCCTCTTGTGCAGCAGTGACCGTGCTGCTCAGTGGCATTTCTGTCATTTGCTCTGGAGTCTTCTGTGTATGATAATGCTCATCTGTTAATGTTAATCATCATTCCTAGTTTTAAATGCAAAATCTTCCTACTTTGATCTCCAGACTCTCCCACAGCCCTGCCTAACTTTGCAGACCAGATACTATTTGTCAAAAAATCAAGAGAAAATGTCTGCCCACAAGTTTCTCATTTGCATATTCATCTGGGCATATTCCTGGCTCAGCCTGGGCTTCTCGTTCTTTTCCTTTCATTAAAATCTTCTGCTGTGCAATGAGCTCATCACAGCATTTTTCCTCTCCCTATTCCTTCTGGAAAAGAATTGCCTGTGTAAATCACTGAAATGGCATCACTGATTGCCACAGTCTTGTAATGTAGCTGCAACTCTAAGAATGATTCATCCTTGGATCTGCTCAAGGTCTCCAAATATGAAAGAAAGGAGAAATAGTTTGAAATATATAGAGAAAGTTATGCCGAGAATTCTCCACCCCCCTGAAGCCCACTGACTAACTCCTGCAGATGATCAATATTGTCTATCAGGGTTTTTTTACCCAGCCATCCAATTAACTTTGTCTCCAATGGGAGAAATGAGGCCAGAGTTTTGCTGGTACCTTCAGGCTCTGCAGGTATGTTTTACACCAAGATCCAAAAGAAAAAGGATTTTTTTTTTTTTTCAAGTTTGAACTATTACAAGAAGAACAGCAAAGGATAAATGACTTATCTAGAAGATTGAATCAGAATTTCCTTCAGGAAATATTTTTCAGACAGATCTAGGCCTAACAGAGAGGAGGAATGATTACCAGCTCTATCAGAAAACCCAGAAAATGCTATGGCAAAATGCTGCTGTCATTGCTTCTGTTTGGAAGGTAATTACAAAGAATGAAGCATCAGGATTGTAAAGGAAGTGTAGAGGAGTTGTGTAATTTTCCCAAACCCCACAGTCAAACACTGGAAGTGGAACTGTCAGAAAAACTCCCTGGCATAAGTGTGTGGTGGGCAGTCAGTGCTTGCTCTAGTAAATGCTGATACACTTCTTTTTCATAAGTCTTGCAAATAACCCTCCCCGATGTACCACGCTGCTGGAAGTGCCTCATCTCCAAAACACAGCACCTACAAGATAGATTTAAAGACCTAAAATTCTCATAAGAGCTTTAACCAATGTCCTTTACTTCTTCTCCAAAAGTTCTTGAAAAATGTAAATGTATTCCCCCATATTCCTCTGCCTGCGAACTGAAAAGAATCCAAAATTTCACTGCCGGTAAAGGAGAGAAGGGGGGAGCTGGATCTGAGGCAAACAAAAATGTTTTGGTGAAATAGGATTAGTTCTTAAATCTCAAAAAAGCTTGTGGAGTCATGCAAAACAGAAAAGAGAGGTTTAGCCTGCATAGAAACAGAATCACATGAATGCAATATCATTCAGACTTTCACTCATGTGATGTTTGGTTGTTGTTGGAGACAAATCTTTGAGAAAAGAAGTACAGTAGTTTTTTATAGATAAGGAGCTCAATTTCCTTAGGTTTTTGCAGTACGTGAAATGCAATTATTGCAAGAGGGCTGTAGTGGGAATATGGAAAACACTCTCCTAATTTGGCTGCACGTGTGTTTTCTTTAAACAGTGAGTTGTTATTTTCTTATTTAGGGGTGATGTGTGTTGATTTGTGGGCTGTAACACCAGGTGCAGCATGTGTCACTGCTGGAGCTTCATAAGGGAGTGACAAAGCAGGGGAAAGTTAAGAGCTGCCATAGCCAAGCTGAGTTTAAAAATTCTGATCCTGGGGAGAGTGGCTGGAGAGAATGAGATTTATTTTTTTGCGTATGGGAACTGCACAGCCCTTCCAGTAATTTTCTTGCAGACCTCTTTGAATAATTGTCCCCATTCACAGAGTGTGTGGAAAGTTGGATCTCCATGGCCATCAGCACCTGCAGAGTGCTCTGTGTTTGTTTGTGCTGTGCACAAGAAGGAATGAAGGATATAGTGCATTTCCTGGGGCTCAGCTCCTCTCAACTGCTGCTTTCTCCAAATGAGTGCTGTGTGCCTTTGGGCTGCAGGAGTGTTTTGTGTTAACAGGTTGCTCTTTAGTTTTTTTCTTGGTGTTTTTTATAAACCTGGGGCTTGCCTGGAATAAAGTTTACTATTTCAGCTTATTCAAAGGAGGCATAAACCCCCCACATTCTGTTTCCTGGGGTAATGCTGCACCTCCAGATTGCTCAGTATAGATTGTCAGCTGTATTGGAATTGGTCTAGGTATAGTAGAAGTCTGAGGGAGTTCAAGTGGCAAATTTCTCATGAAAAGGTTTTTTTCAGAAAGAAAATTCTCTTGGTGCTTCCTACACTGCCTATCTGCTGAGGCTTGAAGGCACTCATGTTATGCACAGGGTCAGAGCTCGGGTGAAATACGGGATCAGTGTTACAGGTACCAGAACAGGCATTTTGTTCCTTCTCTGCACTTGATTTTTTTCCAGCATAACCTGTGCTGCCTGTGCAGGGTTTGTGTGCTGACTCCTTTTCCTCCTCAGAACCTTTCTGAGAAGAAATGAATGGATGGCAGCACTCTGAGGTCTTCCAGAGGCTGTAGTTGTAAAAATTCTGCAGGGCTGCAGTGCAAACTCATTTGCTCCTCAGTCTCCTGTCTCTGTAACTGAGAGAGAGCAGAGCTGTTTTGCTGCGTTTATGACCCTGGTTCACACTGTGAGTGACAAAAGAGCATCCTGGTCAAGCTTGTCTCAGACTGGGTTCAGAAGAAACAGGAGAAAATGCAGGACTCCCTGTCCCATACGGCAAATTCTGTTTTAACCCCTGGATGAAAAGTGGTGATCCCAGCACTGAATTCTTCCCAGGTACTCTTCCCTGACAGCCTGGCATCCTCTGTCAAGCAGGGATGTGAGTCATAACCATTCCTTTCCTTACAGCTTGTCCTTGGCTTTTTGAGCCACTTCCAATGTGACAAAAGTCCACGCTACAAAAAATACTCCCCGTGTGCCTTTCCCTGCCCCCAAATTCAATTTTCACTTGCTCTACCAGGGATTCAACTTGGAAATTTTTATCCATGTTCATTAATGTGAAAGAAATAATATTCTGATGGGAATGTGATTTTTTCCCTAGTGTATTGTACCACACTCTCCGAAACCCTATGAAACTCCTATGCACAGCTTCTTGCAGTTTTCCAGTTATTCATAATAATCTGAATAATAATAATAATAAAAATAATGTTGTCTTTCCTTGTCTTTGGTGCTAAGGTAACACCATAACAGATGGAAGGTAGTGTATTCTGAAACCTACTCTCAGAGAGAGTGAAAATTAATGTTCTTTTTGAGTTCTCCTATCATTACCTGATAGATGGTATTTTGCTGATGCAATTTTTTTTTGAGTCTATAGGAGAAATACTTTCTTTATTTTTTTTTTCCCCACTAGAAATGAAATACAAATAAAAAAATGGATTGAGGCAGTATGGTTGAAGGGGGAAAAATATTTTCCCTGGTTAAGAATTCTTACAGAAAAGTAAGTTCAGCCTAAAAAAATCACTGTTTTGATGTTAAATGAATGTTTTATTGAAATGAATTAACGCCACCAGCTATAAGCTGCTTGGTGGTTCTGCCTTGAACATTTTTCTCTTTGGGTAGATATGACTGATTTCTAGAGGCAGGAAAGGTTTATTTGCATTGATCCCACAGTGCTGACCTCAGGCTAAGTGCCATCAGCTGTGAGTTTCATCACATCTATTCAGATGGATTTCACACAATAGATGTGAAACCTTTTCAAACCTTACAAATATTGAAGCTTTCCTCACTCTTCCTACAAAGAACAAACAGGACTGTGGCATTTTTATGAGGCTGACAGCCAGGAGTTCCAGTTGAAATGCCTTTTATTCTGTAGTAAAGAAGTGATGCTGAACTTGAGAGCGACACAGGTGAAGGTGTTTGAGAGTTCAAACCTGAGCATCCTCACTGCTCTGGAGGGAAAGCACAAATCAAATTAGGTGTAATTGGTCTCTCAGGCCAACAGCAGGACCATGCTGTGCTCTCAACTGACCCTATTATTTGAAAACTGAGAATGCTAAATAAAAAGGAACAGTAATTAAGATATTCTAAATGAACAGGCTTTCTGTGTAGCAGATTAAAAGTGAAGCCTGGCCAGCAATATGGGCAGAGGAAAGAGAGCTACAGGTAGAGCAGCAATGCAGTTGCACATCCTCCTCTGAAAATGCTGCCTGGAAGCTGGAAAGCTCCCTGGGATGTCCTTTCAGAGTGCAAAAAGGCACAGTTAGAGAGCAGCAAGCATTTTCAGCCCCACACAGATGTCAGCCAGAGCACTAAAACAGAGAGTATCTGTGCCTGGTGAGGATTGGCCTTTAATTCCCTAGACCAGGAAATCTAGTTATCATAGCAATGAGAAACCAACCTAGTGAGCTGCTGGGGTCTATCAGAGGAGTAATCCATGTTCAAAACATGGAAAAAAAACTTTGAAAAAACAGGGCAAACCCATTGAGGCACTATTTGGCAGGCCATGTGTTAAATGGTGACAGCTCACTTCACTAATACATGAACAAGCAATTACTACCAGTTGTTCCTATCTGGCTACTGAGGCAAGGAACTGTCATGAAAAATCAGAACAGTCCAAAATTTTTCAAATCTAGATGGTAAAAGATTTTATTTCACAGAGTCATCTAGAAGAGGAAATTTGGCTTGCTGCTTTCACTCATTAGTGATTTAAATAAATCACAGCTGAGTTGAATTGGCTCAGAATTTCACCCAGGCTGCTTTTCTCTCTCCCCTTGGTTCCTTTTTTTCTATTTCTAGTGGCTCTCAGAAAGTGATGGTGTAGAAAGGGCTTTGGCATGCAGCAGGGACAGAACCTGAGCAGGAACCTCTGTGCTGAGCTCAAACAGAGTCATTTGCAGCCAGTAGAATTTGTAGGCAATATTGGCATTTCAAAAGAACTGGCAACACTTGGAGCTGTTTGAGTGCAAGGTGGGAAGCAGGTGAAAGAAGGATGTGCAGAAGATGCCATGTTCCATTTCCCAAGGGATGGGAAAATCACTGGTGAGGAGTTAGGCCCAGTGGAAATGTTAGGATTCCTGAGACTCACCTTTTTTTTTTTGTTTTTGTTTTTTTCCTCCTTTTGGTCCCTGCTGTTCCTGTCCAGCTCTCTCCTCCCCTCTCTGCTCACAGAATGTTTTATGGCACTGCCATTGTTTTCCTCTGGCAGCTTCTGCTGTAATTTCAGACTGTTCCCACAGTATATTCAATATGTTTCCAGTCAGTGGATTTCAGTTAAGGAGATTAGTTGCTCTTATAGAATGCTACTGGACAACATTAATACTTGAGAATTATTGTGTAAAATAAGGTTTAGGCTCCCTGAGTTGAGGGTGGTAAGCTGTAAAGTTTTTTTTCTAAAGTGCTTAATTTTCTTGTTTGCTCCAGATGGATGGTTTCAATTGATTTCAGGCAAAGGTATTTCTAGTGGGCATATGCTATACAGGAGCCTTGCCTGAAAAAAAAGTAAATGTTTTTTAATTTGCATGGTTATGGATGTCTGTAACCCCTCTAAGCTAGGACTGCTGCAAGGTTTTTTTGGAAGTTTTATTTATGTGAAATAATTTAAATAAGGTGACAAAAGTGATGGGTTGTTATTTTATGCTGCCTTTTAGTGCAATGTTGTAAATCAGTTTAATCAAATATTTGCTTAAAAACCCTAAAATAGCACATTTTATTTCACTTTTGGTGTAAATGGGCATAATTTCATTTGACTTTATAGCATGTCTTCTGTCCTAAAGTTAGCCCACATTTCACAAGGATAACTCCAAGTTGCCTGTTGGTGTAATTTCTGGAAAGCAAAATGAATACTTCAGGAGTCTTCCTCGGAACACAGAAATATAAAGCAAAACCTTTTTCTGCCTGGACTCTTTTCTCCTCCTCTTCTTTCCCTTTTCCCCCACCTGTGGGATTTCAGGGTGTCTCAGACCTCCAGGAAATCTGCTCTGGCTGTGGGGAATGTTGGATTGGAAAAGGCTGGGGTTGAAGTGCTTTCACACTGAGAAGCAATCTTCACAAATTTATTACTTTACCACCTCAGCTTCCTGTACAATGACCTTACAACTTTGTCAGGAGCAACCTCCTGCCCAAACATCCCTGTGTGCCAGCCCCAGCAGCCTTTTCTGGGGCACAGAATCCCTTTCCTGGGATCCCTGGCTGCAGGAGCTGCTGGGTCTGAAGCATCTCAGTGAGTCCTGAGATCTGCTTGGTGGAACAACCACTGGGCACAGCTTCCCCTGCCAGGGCTTGCATCACCTCCTGGTTTTGTTTTGGTTGGAATGACCTTTTCTGTGCATGGTGCTGGGCTCAAAAAGTGTGTGTGAGATACCCGAGAGCAGTGGCTTTATGGCAGCTGTGATGGCTGGAGGTTCAAGAGCAGCAAGATCTGCCTGGAGAAGGATTAAATTCTATGAAAGCAGTTGGTATTACTGTAACTTGTAAATTTTAAAGTGTTGTGTGTGAGTGGGAAGGCAAAACTAAATAGAGCATACAGTTGGCCTTAAAAAAGCCCCAAAACCCATCAAAAAACCAGAGTGAAATTTAACTCTCAGGAGTATAGTGCGTGAAGCTTAGAATATTTTGTTGAACATCTCCTTGCTTAGAATATTTTTTCTCATAGAAGCAGACTAGAGCAAGAAAGAAGATAGAAAAACTCATTTCTGTAGCTTTGATAGGTCTTTAAATGCTTCTTTTTGACTTTTAGCTATAATCCGTATTTTTAAAGATTTTCTTTTGGGCCAAAAATTTTCAGTTATAGTGCAGTTTTGCTTTTCGTAGAATAAACCCCCTAAAAGGGGCAGGTAAAAAGGGCCAAAGTATTATTTGTATGAGCTTCTGGTTCTTTGGTGCCAGCCTTATACACGACTAGTCAGAATTTTTTGTTGCGTTTTGCTCAGTAGTGATAATGCACCAATTCTGCTGATTTTATGTGTAATTTGAGGCTTCCCACCCAGTGTTCTTCCTAATGTGGGAAATTATAATTCTTGTGCTGCCACATATCCAAACCCTGAATTTGCTGCTTTTCCAGTGTTTTTATGATGCCTACAAAAGGTGCAGGGTGAGCAGGAGAGGGTGGACAGGTGAGTTTACACCAAACACTCCCTAGGATATACATGATATTTAGCTCTTTCTGTGAAGAGTTAATGGGATTTTATTGTTATATTTGCAGATCAGTACTTTTATCAGCCATGGCTGCCTGGCTTCCCGTGGCCATAAACCAAAAGGTGTTCGAAGAGGTAAAATTTGTCTTGATCTCCAACCCTTCAGCACCAGAGATTGTTTCTGAGTAATCAAACCAGCTGCAACCCTAATCTTTGCTGAGGTGGGAGGCTGGTTCCTGTGCAGTTGTTAGTACAGAATAGTCACCCATGTCAGTAATGTCCAGCATTACATGTGAGAAAGCAGGACCAGCTGATATCATGGCCTACACCACAGGAATTTTTTACACTTGCATGCACAGAACTATGCCACTAAACTTGTTTTCATATTTGAGACTGACAGATACCCTGGACATTGATCTCCTAGGCAGTGTCCAGCTGTCAGCCTTGAAGCTGGCACTGCTGGCTGGAGGGCTGGGCTGGCTCTGCTCCATGGTCTTAGCCTGTCCTGCCTGAGCCAGCACCCAAAACCCCCTCAATGTGTGTCCAGACAAACATGAGCTCGCTCTGCTCGTGCTGACACAAGATGCGAAGACTGTGGCACTAGGAGAGAGCTGAGATTGTCAGACCTGTGCTGAACTGTGCAGCTTTAATTTATGTTGCAGCACAGGCAGTCTCAACAGTCGTTTGATTACGAGTGGTTATTTAGAGATGCTCAAAATTATTTGAAAAATTCTCCCTTTACAAGAAAGAAACCCCACCCTGAGTGAGAGACTGCTACCACCCCACCCAGTGCTTGCTTTGGCTCAGTCCATCAACAATGTCCAGTTTGTTTCCATGCTTATGTTTGCTGAGAGACTAAAGACATTCTTTCTGCAGTGGGAAATTAATACAGAAACTTGGGCTACTTTTTTTCCTTTGTGTTTTTTTTTTGAGGCTTCAAGGAACTGCAAGTCTTATCCAACCAGAGGCTCCAAGTCCCAGTTAATGATACTCCAATCCTGGCCTTGCTGTGCTCACCATCACCTGTCAATGGCCAAATGAGGATGTGTGCACTGAGTGATCACCCTCTTGGTGGTTAGTGCAGTTTGTCATTCCTTTAACCTAGGGATGGAAACAGGTTTGTCCCTGAACTTGATCACCAGATTTTCTGAGCTGTTAAACTCTATTTCTTCAGCCAAGTATCATATGTACATCTGTATGTGTGAGTGCTAATATACGTCTTACTCCCCTTCTCCATTTAATGGCATTTTTCTCAAGAAAGTCCTTGTGATAGGTCATTCACAAGGGAGGCACTGAACACTTCCCTCATCTTTTGCCTTATCTTCAGTTCTGAATTATCTTTTATTGAAGACTGAATTCCAACTTCAGATATTGAGCTGACACCTGTTTAAGACAGAAGGAATATGTCTTTTCAGCTGTTATTGTTAAAAAGGGGATTTTAAGATCCAGGACAAAAGACTGGATGTTAAACCTTCCCTCTCTTGCAGAGAATTCATTCAGTAGCTGATAACGTGATCTGCTCAGGATAAATGAAGATAAGACGTCCAGGCTCTGTCAGCAGCCTCAGTCTCCCGTACCGTTCGCTGTGGAGATTTTTGGTTTTTTAAAGCTGCTGGAGCTCGAAGCGTTTGTTGGATGCGGCTCCTCTGGCGGCTGCAGCAGATGTGGCCTCGGTGCTCTGTGTTGGAGCCGACAGTGTTTGAGTTATTGACAGCGCAGCAAACCCCAGCTTTGCTGGTCCTCGAGTGCTGCTGGCTTTGGGGCAGTCGGAGAGCCCAGCTGAGCTCAGTCCCAGCAGCTCTCCGTGGTTGGATTGGGGAACGCCTTCTGCCCCGGGGTGTCCCTATCGCCTCCTGGGGATGCACCAGGAGCCCGAGGGTGCTGGGGGTCGGGACCGGGGGTCGGGACCGGGGGTCGGGACCGGGACCGGGACCGGGACCGGGACCGCGCTCGGGGCTGCACCGGCCGCAGCCGCGAGGGGGCGCCGGGCGAGCAGAGGAGCCCTTGGGGCTGCCCGGTCCCGACCCCCGGTCCCGGTCCCGACCCCCGGTCCCGGTCCC